>JAAKBD010000188.1:0-36022 GCA_012656105.1 Phytophthora syringae | reverse complement strand
AACGGAAATTAGATCACCACAATCAAAAGCAACTCGAAGATTCTGCATCAGCTGACGGCAGCTATAGACCATTTCAAATGTGGTCTTACCGGAGTTCTGGGCGTCGATTGCCTTGAACACGTCGAGTAGCAGCAGATAACGTTCTGCAGCCTACTCAAACGTGTCGCGGGTGTCGCAGAGTTTGGCTGCCGCCCACTGAAATAGCTCGTCGTAGTGATCTAGATTTCTCAACTGTTTCTCAACTTTTGCTTTTTTCACTTCGCCTTCCGGTTTCTTATTTAGTCAAGCAATGACAGTGGTTAATGACCAGCCGGTCCTGCTTCGATCTTAGTTGTGGGAGCACCGTTAGCGGCTGAGCGCCACTTGAGAAAATCATGCCCATGTCTTCACTCCACGCCGGATGAATACCACAGAAAGGAGCTACCTCGTCCTCCCAAAATTGGTAACCTGAGAGTAAGCACAGCACCCTTTGCCTTCTAATTTCACTCGCTGCGGTTTTTAATGCGCAAATAAACAGGACAGCTTCCGAGAAACTTGCAAGAGTACATCAACTTCGCTCTTTGATTTCATGTGATTATCACTGCACCCGTGTATACTATGCTGGCTAAACAGAGTCAACAAGTGCTCCATAAGTGCATTAGTCGTACGCCAGTCTTAGTACAGCACTATTTACCGTTACCGTTGCTAGTCCCCTTAGACCACTCGGGCAAGATACCAGGCCAGAGCAACCCAAACCCTCCAAAACGGACGCACCCTTTTCTCGCCCTCCTGTTGCATCTCACGGCGCCTCTGCAGCATCGCTGCGTAATGCCCTAGTAGCTGCAGCATCTGCGCTGGTAGTCACGTCGCTACAAGCTCGATTCCGGCCTCAGAAGATGACTCTGTCCTGCCTCGTCGATACGCCGGTCGGGCTGTTCAACCGCTGGTGAACAGGCGCCTCGCCGACGTACACGACCGCGGTGAGTATAAATTACCACCGTGGCAGCGTCCAGCTCACCTGCGGAAAATAGATTACCGCTGTAAAAGTGGAGCAACAACAGCCCATGTGTAACGGGGTTACGCAAAAGAGTTACGATTATGTAGGTCACCCTATTTGGTGTGACCACACTCTCCCTAAAACAGTACTCAGTACGTGAAAGTTAACAAGATATCAGTAGGTGGCTTCACAGCCAATATATATGCATTAGACTAGGCTCTACTATGTTAGATAGTGAGACCTATAGATTTACACCAGGGCGGCTCTGCCGCCGATAGCAATAATACATTCAGTTCACCTTTAACCTTAAGAGTTTCATTGTCTTGTAAAGACTGTTACTTCTTGGAGCCTGTACGCTACTGTCGTACGCTCGTCCCTGTTCTTTGTATAAGAACGCCAAGGTAAACTACCTGCTTAAGAGACTCGCTGAGTCCGACTAAGTCTTCCTCTACGCTACAGTCTACGGCAGCCCCGCTGCACTTGGTAGCACTCGTAGTCAATCCTACACCTGAGTCGTAACGACTGTCCCTCTGCGAGGATGGAGCTACTCGCCCACTTACCAGGGAGCCAACAAGACGGGCTTAAAAAGCTGATGTCTTTGGTTGGCCCGGAGAGCGTGGCTCATCTTGCTTCGCAAGGCCCCGACGTTGTTAACGCACGTCTGGAGGCGTTCTCGAACTACGAGAATGCTCTGTTGGAGCACATGCAACAACGCATGACTGCGGCCGCTGCGTCTACGACGCCCAGGCCCTCATCGGATGGAGCTCCCAGAGCTAAACCGCTCATGGTGAGCGTCAAGACCTTCGAGGGCAAGGATGGAGAGAATCTTCTACTCTGGGTCAGAGAAGTTGAGATGGCTATAACGGCCGCCATGCTCAAGACCGAGCAACAGCGCGTGGCGCTGGCTATCTCAAAGCTCGGGCGTCGAGCGCGAGAATGGTCACTGACTGCGGTACGTCTGTGGACGCCGCCTTCCCGTCGTGGGATCAGCTTAAGCTGCAACTCTCGCGAATATTCTCGCCGCATAACCAGGCGTATCGCGTGAGGTCACGCTTCCTTGCTACCCGACAGGGTAAGAAGGAGTTGGTGGACTTCGTCCAAGAGTTGCGAACTCTGATTGCCGGTATGGCAGCGGATCCTCTCCCCGAGACGGTCACGGTGACCGTCTTCATGGAAGGTCTCCGCACTGGCGTGGCCAGGACGGAAGTCTTCCGTGTTCACCCTTCCTCTTTGAAGAAGCCGTGAACGTGGCGTTGAACGCCGAGTTCAACTTCAAGTCCGCTCGACTTGGTTGAGTGCTTCGCACAACAGCTCGTCTGGAGCTTCGGGCTCGTCCAATGGACCCGAGCCGATGGATCTCAGCTACGCTGAAGATGAAGAAGCTGAGCTTCAGACTGCCGAGCAGCGCATTGGCGTTCGCCGATGCTATGTGTGCGGGAGCACACAGCACCTGCGTCCGGGGTGTCCGCTTCGCAAGCAGCGCCAGGCTCATATGAGCCGAGGCCGCGTCTCTGACCGGAAGCCGGCCCCTTGGCAGGGAAACGCCAAGACCCAGTAGGCGCGGGGCGGCCTGCTGAAGAAGAACTCGGTTCTGTTGAACCTCTGAGAAGAGGTCAGCAGGGCTTGCCCCGGAGAGCTCCGTGCTCTATAACACGGAACGTGTATGCAAGCCGGGCTTGCTGGTCGTCGAAGCGACCGTGAAGGGCTTTAATAAGCCATGGGTAATCCTTATCGATTCTGGTGCGTCGGGCAATTACGCTCGACGCGCCACGATGGAAGGAAGTCAGCAGTATGCTGAGGCGCAAGTGGCGCGAGTGCGTGACACGGTCACTGTTCGTCTTGCGACGGGGACCCGTGTTACGGTGCCTAAGGTACCTGTGAACCTGGGCGTGAAGTTTTGAACTTCGATAGCGTCGAACGCTGTTTGGTCTTCGACCTTGATTCGAGATACGATCTCATCCTAGGCATGGCCTGGCTGGAACGCCATGAGCCATGGATCGATTGGAGGGCTAAGACCTTAGGCGCTACGCGCTTGCCTCCTAGCGGAGCTTTGGCGAGTCATGGACCCACCTCTGCTAGGAAGAAAAGGCGCTATTGGCGCGAGCACTGGACCGAGACAGTCAATGTGCTGGATATTGGAGTGTCCGAGTTAATGGACACTGGCGTCACTGACGCGAGCCCTGAGCACTGCTCTTGGGCTGAACGTGGAGTGGCACGTAAACCGCTGAGCGGCCCTTGTTGTGTTAACGAGCTGCCGCTGTTTGCTTCTGAAAGCATGGCCAACCCGGTGCCGAGGCACGTGGGGCTAGGCCCGTCCGAGTACGTGGGGTGACACGTTATTCGCCGAGCGACACTCGCTCTGATGAGCAGCCTTCGCTGCATGCCAATGATGGCGTGGTCGACGGAACGTCGAGGCATCTTGGGCTTGGCCCTAGTGACGCGCGTGGGGTGGCACGTAATCCACTGGGTGGCGACTGCGAGTCATGCAGCCCGTTGCCGGATGTCGGTAATGACATCGAGTCTCCGTTGGAGCAACAAGAGGTGAGGGCACCCGAAGACGCGTTTGGTCTTAAAACCCTGGTCTCTCCGAGACGTTCGGTCTCCGCGAGGAGACGGCAGCGACGCCGCATGTCGACTGCGAGACGCAAGGCGTCTGTCCTGATACAGGAATTATCCCGAGTGGAGGATGATAGCGAACAGCTATACACACTCATGGATGGAGTGACTGGCGAGGCCAATGGTGAGATCACCTTGGAAAATATTCCCACAGTCGATGCTCTGCTAGAGCTGGACGAGATGTCCGTCGCCGAGATTGGCGAGGCCTTAAAGGCGGGCGATTTAGCCGAAGTGGTCATCATACGACCTGAAGAAGAGCTGAACTCTTCGTCGCTTATGGATGAAGCGGTCCTTGAGGACACCAAGAAGATCTTAAGTGATCGTAGTGGATCCGCGATCCTGAAGAATCCTTGGGATCCCTTCTATCCTTTAGTAAAGGACTTCCAAGACGTGGTCTCTAATGACCCTCCGTCATCTCTACCTCCTGATCGAGGCGTGCGTCATGAGCTTGACCTGGTTCCTGGAACCAAATACTGCGTAACACGGCAGTGGCCATTGCCAAAGGAACAGTGTGACGTCATTGACGTCTTCTTCAGTGCTAAGCACGCTGCAGGAATGGTGCGAGAGAGCAAGTCTCCACATTCCACGCCGACATTCTGTGTCAGAAAACCAAATGGGAAGTGGCGTATCGTTCACGCTTTTAATAAGCTCAACGCTGCCACTATCCCGGCGCAGACGCCGATTCCTAGAAAGGATGTTCTGCAGAACAACATGGTTGGCAGTACAATGTACAGTGCGCTCGACTTAGTCGATGGTTATTACCAACTGCTCATGCGCACGAGCGACATTCCGCTGACAGCGGTGAGCACTCCGAGCGGTATGCTCTGGGAGTGGCTCCTAATGCCCCAAGGCTGTCGAACGCGCCTGCGACGTTTAATCGTCTGGTGACGCAACTGTTCAGGCCTCTTCGAGCGTTTGCACAAACGTACTTTGATGACATATTTGTCCACAGTCGTGCGGAGCACGGAAGTCGGACGTGGAGAACCACATCGACCACCTACGAGCGGTGCTCGAGTGCATGCGCACTAACAAACTTTACGCTAATGCGTCTAAGTGTATCTTCGGTGCTGAAGAGATTCCCTTCTTGGGATGCTTTATTGGAAAGCGTGGCCTTCGTGCGGATCCCGCCAAGGTCAAGTCCATCGTGGACTGGCCGCTTCCTCGCAACCAAAGGATTTGCGGAAGTGGCTTGGCCTTGCCAACTACTTGCATAAGTACAGCAAGAACTATGCTGAGATGGCTCGGCCATTGTCCAATCTCCTTAAGAAGGATGTGGACTGGTGTTGGGACACCGAGCATCAAGATGCATTTGAGGCGGTCAAGGAGAGTCTCCTTCATGCACCGATCCTGGCGTTGCCAGACCCTGAGCGTCCGTTCAGCGTCGTCTGTGACGCATCCGACTTTGCCATTGGCAGTGCGCTTTTACAAGCTGATGCCGATGGGCACGAACGCGTGATTGCGTTTGAGTCTCGCCAGCTTAAAGCTGCAGAGAAGAACTACCCAGTTCATGACAAGGAGCTACTTGCAATGAAGTATGCCCTTGTCAAGTTCAGGGTGCACCTGCTCGGTTCTAAACCGTTTGTGGTCTTTACAGACCATGCGTCGCACTGCGATTCAATCGCCTCATCTCTCGCAAAGGATGGCCAGGTGGCTGTCCTTCTTCGCGGAGTACAACTTCGAGGTGAAGTACAAGCCTGGCAGGCAGAACGATCTGGCGGACGCGTTATCGCGTCGCCCAGACTATGAGCTTGCTCATGTCACGACGGTGACTTCGTCTGTGACGACGCTAATCCGCGCTGCTTATGCGCGTGATGATACGTGTGTAGCTTTGCTACGTGCTCTTGGGAGCAAGGAGTTTGAAGACTCGGACATTAAGTTGTCGGCGCGCCTGCGCGCGAGGTTACATCGCTACTCCATCGATGATGGCCTGCTGCACTACAGCACGGAGACGTACTGGTGGCCCAAGCTTTACAAGTGGACAAGCACTTACGTGCGCACGTGTGAGACGTGTCAAAGGGTGAACCGCATGCGGCTGCGCCGCTGGCAAGTTTGCCTGCTGCTAACGCTAATGTGGCACACGTTTGGTCGTGCAATTGATACTTGCTTTGCTAGAAAGTGTCACCATCGCGTCGTCGGGCGAGCTATTTCTACGTGTGGCACGCATCAAGACATCGGTCGTTCAAGGCATTGCTATCTACAAATCAGTAGTTCACTGGAGCAGTGCATGTTTCATGCACTGGGTATGATGCGTCGGAACCGTCCAGCTATCCTTTCCCCTGGTGCCGCACGCTGCGACGTCTGATCTACCCTCTGGGTGTTGGGAGTCCATGAGTTTGGACTTTGTGTTCGGTCTTCCTAAAGACCAGGATGGGAACACAGGCATCGTGGTCTTTGTAGACCGATTGAGTAAGATGGTACATCTTCCGGCTGTGCCGGACACCATCGATGGCGAAGGTACAGCGAAGCTGTTTATCGATAGGGTGTTTCGCCAACATGGCTTACCCGCATCGATCGTCTCTGACAGAGACCACCGTTTCACGGGCCATTTCTGGTCGTGTGTTCACCGTTCTGGTCACGAAGTTGGACATGTCCACGGCGGATCATCCGCAGACCGACGGTCAAACCGAACGCGCGAATCGCGTTGTGGAGGATATCCTCCGGAGCACTTGTGCTGAGAAGCCAAAGCTTTGGAGCACCTTGCTCCCACTCGTTAAGTTCGCATTGAATAATGCTGTGCATGCCTCTACAGGCTACACGCCGTTCTACGTGAACGGCCTCTCTCACTCACGCGTCCCGTTGACGCTACCACTCCGTGGTTCTGGGCATGGTGGGTGAGGAGAGCTCGATGAGCGACTTGCTGAAGTCAGCCCTAATACTGTTAAGAAACAGGTTGATGATTTCTATCAACGCGTTTGAATGTCCTTCGACATGTGTGTGACGCAATGGCTGAGAGCCAAGACAAACAGAAGGAGTATGCAGATGCCAAGGGCAGAGGAAATGAGCAAAGCTTTGAGGTCGGAGACCTGGTTTTATTAAATGCCAAAAACCTCCCTACGCATGCAGTGACCGCGATCTTCAAGACCAAGCTGCGTCCGCGCTTTGTGGGACCTATCAAGGTCGTGACCAAGAAGGGCCTGGCATATACGCTAAACCTCCCCAAGAGGATGCGAACGCATCCCGTGTTTTACGTGGGCTTGCTCAAGCCGTACCGGGACGCGTCGCAGGTTAGATCGGAGGATCTCGCGCCGCAGGTGGCGGAGCCACAGCGGCGGCAGAAGACGAAACAGACCGTCAATCTGCCCCTGCATCCGAGCCACCGACTCCACGAGCTTGTCAAGCTTCTCCACGGTCGCGACGTGACCTCGCTCAAGAGCGTCCAGCCGCTGAGCACACGACTCCGGTTTCTCAACCCAGTCGAGTCGGCTTGCAAAGCCATCAAACTTCGAGCGCCACAGCGGGACATCGTCCTCTAACGGCTCATCAGCCTGCTCCTGTGACGCGTGCACCGCCGACGCTGCTCGATGAGCAAGGGAGCTCCACTTCTACGTGGAAGAGATACCTGAAGCGACGGAGTCGCCAAGGTCATACCCAGTATCTGGTGAAGTGGCGTGGATACCCTCACTCCGAGAACTCGTGGGAGTTCGAAGGCCCGCTCCGGCACGATTGCCCTGACGTCGTGGACGCTTTTGATCAGAGTGATCTGATGCGCTCCGCGAGCTCGCGACCGCGTCGTCGGTCGCTCCGTGCTTCCCGCCAATAGGCTGGGAGCATACGGATCAGTCGCTGAGCTCAAGCGCTGATCCTGGGCTGCTGTAGCCATGAGTCCACGGATGTGGAGGGTTGCAGAGCTCTAGGGAGCATGATGGAAATACGTCGAATGACGGTAGCGAAGCGCCAGTCGGCACTTCGCTTTGAGAATTGGTTTCTCGCCGCGCAGCCTCCGCACGTCAACTTCTGAGAAGATGGCTCTTAGAGCTAACACCGGGGACATCGATTATGTCAACTAGTTGGCTGCCACACAGAGTGGCGGCCCGTTACGTGCTCACGGAGCCGACGCTAGTATTGGGGTTGGAAACCCGCGTCCGTGGACACGTACACGGATATGCGGTACTGTGTACACGGGAAGTGATACCGTGTACACGGGTATGTGATAGCGGCTCACGGAGCCGACGGGGTTGAAACCCGCGTCCGTGGACACGTACAGTGCGGATGACAGGTACCATCCGTCATACCGATGACAAGTACCATACCGATGACAAGTACCATCCGTCATACTGATGACAAGTACCATCCGTCATACCGATGACAAGTACCATCCGTCATACTGACAAGTACCATCCGTCATACCGATGACAGGTACCATCCGTCATACCGATGACAGGTACCATCCGTCATACCGATGACAGGTACCATCCGTCATGCGGATGACAGGTACCGTCCGCTATGCGGATACACAGTATGGTGTACATGCATGGATATGCGTAAGTGTACACGTACACGGATACACGATAGTGTATGGGATGTTGCTCTTCGAGCGTACGCTGACAGTTAAGGATGCAATCCTCTTGTCGTTCAGCTCGTACATGACGTACACTTGAACATAGTCAGCAGGGCTGACGTGGTCGACGAAGGTATCGCTAATAGCGACGAAGCACATGCGGCGAGGCCGATGGCCGTAAATGCACTTGGTGGTGTGGACTTCGGTCGAGAGACTGATATCAGTCTGCGGTCAAAGGACCAGAAAGTGTTGTTGAGCATACACTGAGGTCGTTGACCAGCTCTTGAAGAACTCGGAAGTTCTCGAGCAAGGCGTTGACTGCTAGTGACCCCGTCACACACGTCTGTTAGACGACACCTCAAGTGAGGCAATGTGACGAGTGTGGACACTTGGTGTCCTCAGTCTGGTGGGGAGAGTGTAACGGGGTTACGCAAAAGAGTTACGATTATGTAGGTCACCCTATTTGGTGTGACCACACTCTCCCTAAAACAGTACTCAGTACGTGAAAGTTAACAAGATATCAGTAGGTGGCTTCACAGCCAATATATATGCATTAGACTAGGCTCTACTATGTTAGATAGTGAGACCTATAGATTTACACCAGGGCGGCTCTGCCGCCGATAGCAATAATACATTCAGTTCACCTTTAACCTTAAGAGTTTCATTGTCTTGTAAAGACTGTTACTTCTTGGAGCCTGTACGCTACTGTCGTACGCTCGTCCCTGTTCTTTGTATAAGAACGCCAAGGTAAACTACCTGCTTAAGAGACTCGCTGAGTCCGACTAAGTCTTCCTCTACGCTACAGTCTACGGCAGCCCCGCTGCACCATGCCCGCCACACCCCAGTGCGAGGCAGAAAGGGGCTGTAGTGCGCGCCGCACAGAGTGTGCACGCACAAACATCTCTTCCGAGGAGGAAGAGGTCATTACGGGATGGTATCTGTGGGGTTTGAACCCACGCAGACTGGAATGTCTAGCGGATCTTAAGTCCGCCCCCTCAGGCCACTCGGGCAAGATACCAGGCCAGAGCAACCCAAACCCTCCAAAACGGACGCACCCTTTTCTCGCCCTCCTGTTGCATCTCACGGCGCCTCTGCAGCATCGCTGCGTAATGCCCTAGTAGCTGCAGCGTCTACGCTGCTAGTCACGTCGCTACAAGCACGATTCCGGCCTCAGAAGATGCCTCAGCGCTGCCTCGTCGATACGCCGGTCGGACTGTTCAACCGCTGGTGAGCAGGCGCCTCGCCGACGTACACGACCGCGGTGAGTATAAATTACCACCGTGGCAGCGTCCAGCTCACCTGCGGAAAATAGATTACCGCTGTAAAAGTGGAGCAACAACAGCCCATGCCCGCCACACCCCAGTGCGAGGCAGAAAGGGGCTGTAGTGCGCGCCGCACAGAGTGTGCACGCACAAACATCTCTTCCGAGGAGGAAGAGGTCATTACGGATGGTATCTGTGGGGTTTGAACCCACGCAGACTGGAATGTCTAGCGGATCTTAAGTCCGCCCCTCAGGCCACTCGGGCAAGATACCAGGCCAGAGCAACCCAAACCCTCCAAAACGGACGCACCCTTTTCTCGCCCTCCTGTTGCATCTCACGGCGCCTCTGCAGCATCGCTGCGTAATGCCCTAGTAGCTGCAGCATCTGCGCTGGTAGTCACGTCGCTACAAGCTCGATTCCGGCCTCAGAAGATGACTCTGTCCTGCCTCGTCGATACGCCGGTCGGGCTGTTCAACCGCTGGTGAACAGGCGCCTCGCCGACGTACACGACCGCGGTGAGTATAAATTACCACCGTGGCGGCGTCCAGCTCACCTGCGGAAAATAGATTACCGCTGTAAAAGTGGAGCAACAACAGCCCATGTGTAACGGGGTTACGCAAAAGAGTTACGATTATGTAGGTCACCCTATTTGGTGTGACCACACTCTCCCTAAAACAGTACTCAGTACGTGAAAGTTAACAAGATATCAGTAGGTGGCTTCACAGCCAATATATATGCATTAGACTAGGCTCTACTATGTTAGATAGTGAGACCTATAGATTTACACCAGGGCGGCTCTGCCGCCGATAGCAATAATACATTCAGTTCACCTTTAACCTTAAGAGTTTCATTGTCTTGTAAAGACTGTTACTTCTTGGAGCCTGTACGCTACTGTCGTACGCTCGTCCCTGTTCTTTGTATAAGAACGCCAAGGTAAACTACCTGCTTAAGAGACTCGCTGAGTCCGACTAAGTCTTCCTCTACGCTACAGTCTACGGCAGCCCCGCTGCACCATGCCCGCCACACCCCAGTGCGAGGCAGAAAGGGGCTGTAGTGCGCGCCGCACAGAGTGTGCACGCACAAACATCTCTTCCGAGGAGGAAGAGGTCATTACGGGATGGTATCTGTGGGGTTTGAACCCACGCAGACTGGAATGTCTAGCGGATCTTAAGTCCGCCCCCTCAGGCCACTCGGGCAAGATACCAGGCCAGAGCAACCCAAACCCTCCAAAACGGACGCACCCTTTTCTCGCCCTCCTGTTGCATCTCACGGCGCCTCTGCAGCATCGCTGCGTAATGCCCTAGTAGCTGCAGCGTCTACGCTGCTAGTCACGTCGCTACAAGCACGATTCCGGCCTCAGAAGATGCCTCAGCGCTGCCTCGTCGATACGCCGGTCGGACTGTTCAACCGCTGGTGAGCAGGCGCCTCGCCGACGTACACGACCGCGGTGAGTATAAATTACCACCGTGGCAGCGTCCAGCTCACCTGCGGAAAATAGATTACCGCTGTAAAAGTGGAGCAACAACAGCCCATGCCCGCCACACCCCAGTGCGAGGCAGAAAGGGGCTGTAGTGCGCGCCGCACAGAGTGTGCACGCACAAACATCTCTTCCGAGGAGGAAGAGGTCATTACGGGATGGTATCTGTGGGGTTTGAACCCACGCAGACTGGAATGTCTAGCGGATCTTAAGTCCGCCCCTCAGGCCACTCGGGCAAGATACCAGGCCAGAGCAACCCAAACCCTCCAAAACGGACGCACCCTTTTCTCGCCCTCCTGTTGCATCTCACGGCGCCTCTGCAGCATCGCTGCGTAATGCCCTAGTAGCTGCAGCATCTGCGCTGGTAGTCACGTCGCTACAAGCTCGATTCCGGCCTCAGAAGATGACTCTGTCCTGCCTCGTCGATACGCCGGTCGGACTGTTCAACCGCTGGTGAACAGGCGCCTCGCCGACGTACACGACCGCGGTGAGTATAAATTACCACCGTGGCAGCGTCCAGCTCACCTGCGGAAAATAGATTACCGCTGTAAAAGTGGAGCAACAACAGCCCATGCCCGCCACACCCCAGTGCGAGGCAGAAAGGGGCTGTAGTGCGCGCCGCACAGAGTGTGCACGCACAAACATCTCTTCCGAGGAGGAAGAGGTCATTACGGGATGGTATCTGTGGGGTTTGAACCCACGCAGACTGGAATGTCTAGCGGATCTTAAGTCCGCCCCTCAGGCCACTCGGGCAAGATACCAGGCCAGAGCAACCCAAACCCTCCAAAACGGACGCACCCTTTTCTCGCCCTCCTGTTGCATCTCACGGCGCCTCTGCAGCATCGCTGCGTAATGCCCTAGTAGCTGCAGCATCTGCGCTGGTAGTCACGTCGCTACAAGCTCGATTCCGGCCTCAGAAGATGACTCTGTCCTGCCTCGTCGATACGCCGGTCGGGCTGTTCAACCGCTGGTGAACAGGCGCCTCGCCGACGTACACGACCGCGGTGAGTATAAATTACCACCGTGGCAGCGTCCAGCTCACCTGCGGAAAATAGATTACCGCTGTAAAAGTGGAGCAACAACAGCCCATGCCCGCCACACCCCAGTGCGAGGCAGAAAGGGGCTGTAGTGCGCGCCGCACAGAGTGTGCACGCACAAACATCTCTTCCGAGGAGGAAGAGGTCATTACGGAATGGTATCTGTGGGGTTTGAACCCACGCAGACTGGAATGTCTAGCGGATCTTAAGTCCGCCCCTCAGGCCACTCGGGCAAGATACCAGGCCAGAGCAACCCAAACCCTCCAAAACGGACGCACCCTTTTCTCGCCCTCCTGTTGCATCTCACGGCGCCTCTGCAGCATCGCTGCGTAATGCCCTAGTAGCTGCAGCATCTGCGCTGGTAGTCACGTCGCTACAAGCTCGATTCCGGCCTCAGAAGATGACTCTGTCCTGCCTCGTCGATACGCCGGTCGGGCTGTTCAACCGCTGGTGAACAGGCGCCTCGCCGACGTACACGACCGCGGTGAGTATAAATTACCACCGTGGCAGCGTCCAGCTCACCTGCGGAAAATAGATTACCGCTGTAAAAGTGGAGCAACAACAGCCCATGTGTAACGGGGTTACGCAAAAGAGTTACGATTATGTAGGTCACCCTATTTGGTGTGACCACACTCTCCCTAAAACAGTACTCAGTACGTGAAAGTTAACAAGATATCAGTAGGTGGCTTCACAGCCAATATATATGCATTAGACTAGGCTCTACTATGTTAGATAGTGAGACCTATAGATTTACACCAGGGCGGCTCTGCCGCCGATAGCAATAATACATTCAGTTCACCTTTAACCTTAAGAGTTTCATTGTCTTGTAAAGACTGTTACTTGGAGCCTGTACGCTACTGTCGTACGCTCGTCCCTGTTCTTTGTATAAGAACGCCAAGGTAAACTACCTGCTTAAGAGACTCGCTGAGTCCGACTAAGTCTTCCTCTACGCTACAGTCTACGGCAGCCCCGCTGCACCATGCCCGCCACACCCCAGTGCGAGGCAGAAAGGGGCTGTAGTGCGCGCCGCACAGAGTGTGCACGCACAAACATCTCTTCCGAGGAGGAAGAGGTCATTACGGGATGGTATCTGTGGGGTTTGAACCCACGCAGACTGGAATGTCTAGCGGATCTTAAGTCCGCCCCCTCAGGCCACTCGGGCAAGATACCAGGCCAGAGCAACCCAAACCCTCCAAAACGGACGCACCCATTTCTCGCCCTCCTGTTGCATCTCACGGCGCCTCTGCAGCATCGCTGCGTAATGCCCTAGTAGCTGCAGCGTCTACGCTGCTAGTCACGTCGCTACAAGCACGATTCCGGCCTCAGAAGATGCCTCAGCGCTGCCTCGTCGATACGCCGGTCGGACTGTTCAACCGCTGGTGAGCAGGCGCCTCGCCGACGTACACGACCGCGGTGAGTATAAATTACCACCGTGGCAGCGTCCAGCTCACCTGCGGAAAATAGATTACCGCTGTAAAAGTGGAGCAACAACAGCCCATGCCCGCCACACCCCAGTGCGAGGCAGAAAGGGGCTGTAGTGCGCGCCGCACAGAGTGTGCACGCACAAACATCTCTTCCGAGGAGGAAGAGGTCATTACGGAATGGTATCTGTGGGGTTTGAACCCACGCAGACTGGAATGTCTAGCGGATCTTAAGTCCGCCCCTCAGGCCACTCGGGCAAGATACCAGGCCAGAGCAACCCAAACCCTCCAAAACGGACGCACCCTTTTCTCGCCCTCCTGTTGCATCTCACGGCGCCTCTGCAGCATCGCTGCGTAATGCCCTAGTAGCTGCAGCATCTGCGCTGGTAGTCACGTCGCTACAAGCTCGATTCCGGCCTCAGAAGATGACTCTGTCCTGCCTCGTCGATACGCCGGTCGGGCTGTTCAACCGCTGGTGAACAGGCGCCTCGCCGACGTACACGACCGCGGTGAGTATAAATTACCACCGTGGCAGCGTCCAGCTCACCTGCGGAAAATAGATTACCGCTGTAAAAGTGGAGCAACAACAGCCCATGCCCGCCACACCCCAGTGCGAGGCAGAAAGGGGCTGTAGTGCGCGCCGCACAGAGTGTGCACGCACAAACATCTCTTCCGAGGAGGAAGAGGTCATTACGGAATGGTATCTGTGGGGTTTGAACCCACGCAGACTGGAATGTCTAGCGGATCTTAAGTCCGCCCCCTCAGGCCACTCGGGCAAGATACCAGGCCAGAGCAACCCAAACCCTCCAAAACGGACGCACCCTTTTCTCGCCCTCCTGTTGCATCTCACGGCGCCTCTGCAGCATCGCTGCGTAATGCCCTAGTAGCTGCAGCATCTGCGCTGGTAGTCACGTCGCTACAAGCTCGATTCCGGCCTCAGAAGATGACTCTGTCCTGCCTCGTCGATACGCCGGTCGGGCTGTTCAACCGCTGGTGAACAGGCGCCTCGCCGACGTACACGACCGCGGTGAGTATAAATTACCACCGTGGCAGCGTCCAGCTCACCTGCGGAAAATAGATTACCGCTGTAAAAGTGGAGCAACAACAGCCCATGTGTAACGGGGTTACGCAAAAGAGTTACGATTATGTAGGTCACCCTATTTGGTGTGACCACACTCTCCCTAAAACAGTACTCAGTACGTGAAAGTTAACAAGATATCAGTAGGTGGCTTCACAGCCAATATATATGCATTAGACTAGGCTCTACTATGTTAGATAGTGAGACCTATAGATTTACACCAGGGCGGCTCTGCCGCCGATAGCAATAATACATTCAGTTCACCTTTAACCTTAAGAGTTTCATTGTCTTGTAAAGACTGTTACTTCTGGAGCCTGTACGCTACTGTCGTACGCTCGTCCCTGTTCTTTGTATAAGAACGCCAAGGTAAACTACCTGCTTAAGAGACTCGCTGAGTCCGACTAAGTCTTCCTCTACGCTACAGTCTACGGCAGCCCCGCTGCACCATGCCCGCCACACCCCAGTGCGAGGCAGAAAGGGGCTGTAGTGCGCGCCGCACAGAGTGTGCACGCACAAACATCTCTTCCGAGGAGGAAGAGGTCATTACGGGATGGTATCTGTGGGGTTTGAACCCACGCAGACTGGAATGTCTAGCGGATCTTAAGTCCGCCCCCTCAGGCCACTCGGGCAAGATACCAGGCCAGAGCAACCCAAACCCTCCAAAACGGACGCACCCTTTTCTCGCCCTCCTGTTGCATCTCACGGCGCCTCTGCAGCATCGCTGCGTAATGCCCTAGTAGCTGCAGCGTCTACGCTGCTAGTCACGTCGCTACAAGCACGATTCCGGCCTCAGAAGATGCCTCAGCGCTGCCTCGTCGATACGCCGGTCGGACTGTTCAACCGCTGGTGAGCAGGCGCCTCGCCGACGTACACGACCGCGGTGAGTATAAATTACCACCGTGGCAGCGTCCAGCTCACCTGCGGAAAATAGATTACCGCTGTAAAAGTGGAGCAACAACAGCCCATGCCCGCCACACCCCAGTGCGAGGCAGAAAGGGGCTGTAGTGCGCGCCGCACAGAGTGTGCACGCACAAACATCTCTTCCGAGGAGGAAGAGGTCATTACGGGATGGTATCTGTGGGGTTTGAACCCACGCAGACTGGAATGTCTAGCGGATCTTAAGTCCGCCCCTCAGGCCACTCGGGCAAGATACCAGGCCAGAGCAACCCAAACCCTCCAAAACGGACGCACCCTTTTCTCGCCCTCCTGTTGCATCTCACGGCGCCTCTGCAGCATCGCTGCGTAATGCCCTAGTAGCTGCAGCATCTGCGCTGGTAGTCACGTCGCTACAAGCTCGATTCCGGCCTCAGAAGATGACTCTGTCCTGCCTCGTCGATACGCCGGTCGGGCTGTTCAACCGCTGGTGAACAGGCGCCTCGCCGACGTACACGACCGCGGTGAGTATAAATTACCACCGTGGCAGCGTCCAGCTCACCTGCGGAAAATAGATTACCGCTGTAAAAGTGGAGCAACAACAGCCCATGTGTAACGGGGTTACGCAAAAGAGTTACGATTATGTAGGTCACCCTATTTGGTGTGACCACACTCTCCCTAAAACAGTACTCAGTACGTGAAAGTTAACAAGATATCAGTAGGTGGCTTCACAGCCAATATATATGCATTAGACTAGGCTCTACTATGTTAGATAGTGAGACCTATAGATTTACACCAGGGCGGCTCTGCCGCCGATAGCAATAATACATTCAGTTCACCTTTAACCTTAAGAGTTTCATTGTCTTGTAAAGACTGTTACTTGGAGCCTGTACGCTACTGTCGTACGCTCGTCCCTGTTCTTTGTATAAGAACGCCAAGGTAAACTACCTGCTTAAGAGACTCGCTGAGTCCGACTAAGCCTTCCTCTACGCTACAGTCTACGGCAGCCCTGCTGCACCATGCCCGCCACACCCCAGTGCGAGGCAGAAAGGCTGTAGTGCGCGCCGCACAGAGTGTGCACGCACAAACATCTCTTCCGAGGAGGAAGAGGTCATTACGGGATGGTATCTGTGGGGTTTGAACCCACGCAGACTGGAATGTCTAGCGGATCTTAAGTCCGCCCCCTCAGGCCACTCGGGCAAGATACCAGGCCAGAGCAACCCAAACCCTCCAAAACGGACGCACCCTTTTCTCGCCCTCCTGTTGCATCTCACGGCGCCTCTGCAGCATCGCTGCGTAATGCCCTAGTAGCTGCAGCATCTGCGCTGGTAGTCACGTCGCTACAAGCTCGATTCCGGCCTCAGAAGATGACTCTGTCCTGCCTCGTCGATACGCCGGTCGGGCTGTTCAACCGCTGGTGAACAGGCGCCTCGCCGACGTACACGACCGCGGTGAGTATAAATTACCACCGTGGCAGCGTCCAGCTCACCTGCGGAAAATAGATTACCGCTGTAAAAGTGGAGCAACAACAGCCCATGTGTAACGGGGTTACGCAAAAGAGTTACGATTATGTAGGTCACCCTATTTGGTGTGACCACACTCTCCCTAAAACAGTACTCAGTACGTGAAAGTTAACAAGATATCAGTAGGTGGCTTCACAGCCAATATATATGCATTAGACTAGGCTCTACTATGTTAGATAGTGAGACCTATAGATTTACACCAGGGCGGCTCTGCCGCCGATAGCAATAATACATTCAGTTCACCTTTAACCTTAAGAGTTTCATTGTCTTGTAAAGACTGTTACTTCTTGGAGCCTGTACGCTACTGTCGTACGCTCGTCCCTGTTCTTTGTATAAGAACGCCAAGGTAAACTACCTGCTTAAGAGACTCGCTGAGTCCGACTAAGTCTTCCTCTACGCTACAGTCTACGGCAGCCCCGCTGCACTTGGTAGCACTCGTAGTCAATCCTACACCTGAGTCGTAACGACTGTCCCTCTGCGAGGATGGAGCTACTCGCCCACTTACCAGGGAGCCAACAAGACGGGCTTAAAAGCTGATGTCTTTGGTTGGCCCGGAGAGCGTGGCTCATCTTGCTTCGCAAGGCCCCGACGTTGTTAACGCACGTCTGGAGGCGTTCTCGAACTACGAGAATGCTCTGTTGGAGCACATGCAACAACGCATGACTGCGGCCGCTGCGTCTACGACGCCCAGGCCCTCATCGGATGGAGCTCCCAGAGCTAAACCGCTCATGGTGAGCGTCAAGACCTTCGAGGGCAAGGATGGAGAGAATCTTCTACTCTGGGTCAGAGAAGTTGAGATGGCTATGACGGCCGCCATGCTCAAGACCGAGCAACAGCGCGTGGCGCTGGCTATCTCAAAGCTCGGGCGTCGAGCGCGAGAATGGTCACTGACTGCGGTACGTCTGTGGACGCCGCCTTCCCGTCGTGGGATCAGCTTAAGCTGCAACTCTCGCGAATATTCTCGCCGCATAACCAGGCGTATCGCGTGAGGTCACGCTTCCTTGCTACCCGACAGGGTAAGAAGGAGTTGGTGGACTTCGTCCAAGAGTTGCGAACTCTGATTGCCGGTATGGCAGCGGATCCTCTCCCCGAGACGGTCACGGTGACCGTCTTCATGGAAGGTCTCCGCACTGGCGTGGCCAGGACGGAAGTCTTCCGTGTTCACCCTTCCTCTTTGAAGAAGCCGTGAACGTGGCGTTGAACGCCGAGTTCAACTTCAAGTCCGCTCGACTTGGTTGGAGTGCTTCGCACAACAGCTCGTCTGGAGCTTCGGGCTCGTCCAATGGACCCGAGCCGATGGATCTCAGCTACGCTGAAGATGAAGAAGCTGAGCTTCAGACTGCCGAGCAGCGCATTGGCGTTCGCCGATGCTATGTGTGCGGGAGCACACAGCACCTGCGTCCGGGGTGTCCGCTTCGCAAGCAGCGCCAGGCTCATATGAGCCGAGGCCGCGTCTCTGACCGGAAGCCGGCCCCTTGGCAGGGAAACGCCAAGACCCAGTAGGCGCGGGGCGGCCTGCTGAAGAAGAACTCGGTTCTGTTGAACCTCTGAGAAGAGGTCAGCAGGGCTTGCCCCGGAGAGCTCCGTGCTCTATAACACGGAACGTGTATGCAAGCCGGGCTTGCTGGTCGTCGAAGCGACCGTGAAGGGCTTTAATAAGCCATGGGTAATCCTTATCGATTCTGGTGCGTCGGGCAATTACGCTCGACGCGCCACGATGGAAGGAAGTCAGCAGTATGCTGAGGCGCAAGTGGCGCGAGTGCGTGACACGGTCACTGTTCGTCTTGCGACGGGGACCCGTGTTACGGTGCCTAAGGTACCTGTGAACCTGGGCGTGAAGTTTTGAACTTCGATAGCGTCGAACGCTGTTTGGTCCTCGACCTTGATTCGAGATACGATCTCATCCTAGGCATGGCCTGGCTGGAACGCCATGAGCCATGGATCGATTGGAGGGCTAAGACCTTAGGCGCTACGCGCTTGCCTCCTAGCGGAGCTTTGGCGAGTCATGGACCCACCTCTGCTAGGAAGAAAAGGCGCTATTGGCGCGAGCACTGGACCGAGACAGTCAATGTGCTGGATATTGGAGTGTCCGAGTTAATGGACACTGGCGTCACTGACGCGAGCCCTGAGCACTGCTCTTGGGCTGAACGTGGAGTGGCACGTAAACCGCTGAGCGGCCCTTGTTGTGTTAACGAGCTGCCGCTGTTTGCTTCTGAAAGCATGGCCAACCCGGTGCCGAGGCACGTGGGGCTAGGCCCGTCCGAGTACGTGGGGTGACACGTTATTCGCCGAGCGACACTCGCTCTGATGAGCAGCCTTCGCTGCATGCCAATGATGGCGTGGTCGACGGAACGTCGAGGCATCTTGGGCTTGGCCCTAGTGACGCGCGTGGGGTGGCACGTAATCCACTGGGTGGCGACTGCGAGTCATGCAGCCCGCTGCCGGATGTCGGTAATGACATCGAGTCTCCGTTGGAGCAACAAGAGGTGAGGGCACCCGAAGACGCGTTTGGTCTTAAAACCCTGGTCTCTCCGAGACGTTCGGTCTCCGCGAGGAGACGGCAGCGACGCCGCATGTCGACTGCGAGACGCAAGGCGTCTGTCCTGATACAGGAATTATCCCGAGTGGAGGATGATAGCGAACAGCTATACACACTCATGGATGGAGTGACTGGCGAGGCCAATGGTGAGATCACCTTGGAAAATATTCCCACAGTCGATGCTCTGCTAGAGCTGGACGAGATGTCCGTCGCCGAGATTGGCGAGGCCTTAAAGGCGGGCGATTTAGCCGAAGTGGTCATCATACGACCTGAAGAAGAGCTGAACTCTTCGTCGCTTATGGATGAAGCGGTCCTTGAGGACACCAAGAAGATCTTAAGTGATCGTAGTGGATCCGCGATCCTGAAGAATCCTTGGGATCCCTTCTATCCTTTAGTAAAGGACTTCCAAGACGTGGTCTCTAATGACCCTCCGTCATCTCTACCTCCTGATCGAGGCGTGCGTCATGAGATTGACCTGGTTCCTGGAACCAAATACTGCGTAACACGGCAGTGGCCATTGCCAAAGGAACAGTGTGACGTCATTGACGTCTTCTTCAGTGCTAAGCACGCTGCAGGAATGGTGCGAGAGAGCAAGTCTCCACATTCCACGCCGACATTCTGTGTCAGAAAACCAAATGGGAAGTGGCGTATCGTTCACGCTTTTAATAAGCTCAACGCTGCCACTATCCCGGCGCAGACGCCGATTCCTAGAAAGGATGTTCTGCAGAACAACATGGTTGGCAGTACAATGTACAGTGCGCTCGACTTAGTCGATGGTTATTACCAACTGCTCATGCGCACGAGCGACATTCCGCTGACAGCGGTGAGCACTCCGAGCGGTATGCTCTGGGAGTGGCTCCTAATGCCCCAAGGCTGTCGAACGCGCCTGCGACGTTTAATCGTCTGGTGACGCAACTGTTCAGGCCTCTTCGAGCGTTTGCACAAACGTACTTTGATGACATATTTGTCCACAGTCGTGCGGAGCACGGGAAGTCGGACGTGGAGAACCACATCGACCACCTACGAGCGGTGCTCGAGTGCATGCGCACTAACAAACTTTACGCTAATGCGTCTAAGTGTATCTTCGGTGCTGAAGAGATTCCCTTCTTGGGATGCTTTATTGGAAAGCGTGGCCTTCGTGCGGATCCCGCCAAGGTCAAGTCCATCGTGGACTGGCCGCTTCCTCGCAACCAAAAGGATTTGCGGAAGTGGCTTGGCCTTGCCAACTACTTGCATAAGTACAGCAAGAACTATGCTGAGATGGCTCGGCCATTGTCCAATCTCCTTAAGAAGGATGTGGACTGGTGTTGGGACACCGAGCATCAAGATGCATTTGAGGCGGTCAAGGAGAGTCTCCTTCATGCACCGATCCTGGCGTTGCCAGACCCTGAGCGTCCGTTCAGCGTCGTCTGTGACGCATCCGACTTTGCCATTGGCAGTGCGCTTTTACAAGCTGATGCCGATGGGCACGAACGCGTGATTGCGTTTGAGTCTCGCCAGCTTAAAGCTGCAGAGAAGAACTACCCAGTTCATGACAAGGAGCTACTTGCAATGAAGTATGCCCTTGTCAAGTTCAGGGTGCACCTGCTCGGTTCTAAACCGTTTGTGGTCTTTACAGACCATGCGTCGCACTGCGATTCAATCGCCTCATCTCTCGCAAAGGATGGCCAGGTGGCTGTCCTTCTTCGCGGAGTACAACTTCGAGGTGAAGTACAAGCCTGGCAGGCAGAACGATCTGGCGGACGCGTTATCGCGTCGCCCAGACTATGAGCTTGCTCATGTCACGACGGTGACTTCGTCTGTGACGACGCTAATCCGCGCTGCTTATGCGCGTGATGATACGTGTGTAGCTTTGCTACGTGCTCTTGGGAGCAAGGAGTTTGAAGACTCGGACATTAAGTTGTCGGCGCGCCTGCGCGCGAGGTTACATCGCTACTCCATCGATGATGGCCTGCTGCACTACAGCACGGAGACGTACTGGTGGCCCAAGCTTTACAAGTGGACAAGCACTTACGTGCGCACGTGTGAGACGTGTCAAAGGGTGAAGCCTTCACCGCATGCGGCTGCGCCGCTGGCAAGTTTGCCTGTACCCTCTGGGTGTTGGGAGTCCATGAGTTTGGACTTTGTGTTCGGTCTTCTAAAGACCAGGATGGGAACACAGGCATCGTGGTCTTTGTAGACCGATTGAGTAAGATGGTACATCTTCCGGCTGTGCCGGACACCATCGATGGCGAAGGTACAGCGAAGCTGTTTATCGATAGGGTGTTTCGCCAACATGGCTTACCCGCATCGATCGTCTCTGACAGAGACCACCGTTTCACGGGCCATTTCTGGTCGTGTGTTCACCGTTCTGGTCACGAAGTTGGACATGTCCACGGCGGATCATCCGCAGACCGACGGTCAAACCGAACGCGCGAATCGCGTTGTGGAGGATATCCTCCGGAGCACTTGTGCTGAGAAGCCAAAGCTTTGGAGCACCTTGCTCCCACTCGTTAAGTTCGCATTGAATAATGCTGTGCATGCCTCTACAGGCTACACGCCGTTCTACGTGAACGGCCTCTCTCACTCACGCGTCCCGTTGACGCTACCACTCCGTGGTTCTGGGCATGGTGGGTGAGGAGAGCTCGATGAGCGACTTGCTGAAGTCAGCCCTAATACTGTTAAGAAACAGGTTGATGATTTCTATCAACGCGTTTGAATGTCCTTCGACATGTGTGTGACGCAATGGCTGAGAGCCAAGACAAACAGAAGGAGTATGCAGATGCCAAGGGCAGAGGAAATGAGCAAAGCTTTGAGGTCGGAGACCTGGTTTTATTAAATGCCAAAAACCTCCCTACGCATGCAGTGACCGCGATCTTCAAGACCAAGCTGCGTCCGCGCTTTGTGGGACCTATCAAGGTCGTGACCAAGAAGGGCCTGGAATATACGCTAAACCTCCCCAAGAGGATGCGAACGCATCCCGTGTTTTACGTGGGCTTGCTCAAGCCGTACCGGGACGCGTCGCAGGTTAGATCGGAGGATCTCGCGCCGCAGGTGGCGGAGCCACAGCGGCGGCAGAAGACGAAACAGACCGTCAATCTGCCCCTGCATCCGAGCCACCGACTCCACGAGCTTGTCAAGCTTCTCCACGGTCGCGACGTGACCTCGCTCAAGAGCGTCCAGCCGCTGAGCACACGACTCCGGTTTCTCAACCCAGTCGAGTCGGCTTGCAAAGCCATCAAACTTCGAGCGCCACAGCGGGACATCGTCCTCTAACGGCTCATCAGCCTGCTCCTGTGACGCGTGCACCGCCGGCGCTGCTCGATGAGCAAGGGAGCTCCACTTCCACGTGGAAGAGATACCGAAGCGACGGAGTCGCCAAGGTCATACCCAGTATCTGGTGAAGTGGCGTGGATACCCTCACTCCGAGAACTCGTGGGAGTTCGAAGGCCCGCTCCGGCACGATTGCCCTGACGTCGTGGACGCTTTTGATCAGAGTGATCTGATGCGCTCCGCGAGCTCGCGACCGCGTCGTCGGTCGCTCCGTGCTTCCCGCCAATAGGCTGGGGAGCATACGGATCAGTCGCTGAGCTCAAGCGCTGATCCTGGGCTGCTGTAGCCATGAGTCCACGGATGTGGAGGGTTGCAGAGCTCTAGGGAGCATGATGGAAATACGTCGAATGACGGTAGCGAAGCGCCAGTCGGCACTTCGCTTTGAGAATTGGTTTCTCGCCGCGCAGCCTCCGCACGTCAACTTCTGAGAAGATGGCTCTTAGAGCTAACACCGGGGACATCGATTATGTCAACTAGTTGGCTGCCACACAGAGTGGCGGCCCGTTACGTGCTCACGGAGCCGACGCTAGTATTGGGGTTGGAAACCCGCGTCCGTGGACACGTACACGGATATGCGGTACTGTGTACACGGGAAGTGATACCGTGTACACGGGTATGTGATAGCGGCTCACGGAGCCGACGGGGTTGGAAACCCGCGTCCGTGGACACGTACAGTGCGGATGACAGGTACCATCCGTCATACCGATGACAAGTACCATACCGATGACAAGTACCATCCGTCATACTGATGACAAGTACCATCCGTCATACCGATGACAAGTACCATCCGTCATACTGACAAGTACCATCCGTCATACCGATGACAGGTACCATCCGTCATACCGATGACAGGTACCATCCGTCATGCGGATGACAGGTACCGTCCGCTATGCGGATACACAGTATGGTGTACATGCATGGATATGCGTAAGTGTACACGTACACGGATACACGATAGTGTATGGGATGTTGCTCTTCGAGCGTACGCTGACGGTTAAGGATGCAATCCTCTTGTCGTTCAGCTCGTACATGACGTACACTTGAACATAGTCAGCAGGGCTGACGTGGTCGACGAAGGTATCGCTAATAGCGAAGAAGCACATGCGGCGAGGCCGATGGCCGTAAATGCACTTGGTGGTGTGGACTTCGGTCGAGAGACTGATATCAGTCTGCGGTCAAAGGACCAGAAAGTGTTGTTGAGCATACACTGAGGTCGTTGACCAGCTCTTGAAGAACTCGGAAGTTCTCGAGCAAGGCGTTGACTGCTAGTGACCCCGTCACACACGTCTGTTAGACGACACCTCAAGTGAGGCAATGTGACGAGTGTGGACACTTGGTGTCCTCAGTCTGGTGGGGGAGAGTGTAACGGGGTTACGCAAAAGAGTTACGATTATGTAGGTCACCCTATTTGGTGTGACCACACTCTCCCTAAAACAGTACTCAGTACGTGAAAGTTAACAAGATATCAGTAGGTGGCTTCACAGCCAATATATATGCATTAGACTAGGCTCTACTATGTTAGATAGTGAGACCTATAGATTTACACCAGGGCGGCTCTGCCGCCGATAGCAATAATACATTCAGTTCACCTTTAACCTTAAGAGTTTCATTGTCTTGTAAAGACTGTTACTTCTTGGAGCCTGTACGCTACTGTCGTACGCTCGTCCCTGTTCTTTGTATAAGAACGCCAAGGTAAACTACCTGCTTAAGAGACTCGCTGAGTCCGACTAAGTCTTCCTCTACGCTACAGTCTACGGCAGCCCCGCTGCACCATGCCCGCCACACCCCAGTGCGAGGCAGAAAGGGGCTGTAGTGCGCGCCGCACAGAGTGTGCACGCACAAACATCTCTTCCGAGGAGGAAGAGGTCATTACGGGATGGTATCTGTGGGGTTTGAACCCACGCAGACTGGAATGTCTAGCGGATCTTAAGTCCGCCCCCTCAGGCCACTCGGGCAAGATACCAGGCCAGAGCAACCCAAACCCTCCAAAACGGACGCACCCTTTTCTCGCCCTCCTGTTGCATCTCACGGCGCCTCTGCAGCATCGCTGCGTAATGCCCTAGTAGCTGCAGCATCTGCGCTGGTAGTCACGTCGCTACAAGCTCGATTCCGGCCTCAGAAGATGACTCTGTCCTGCCTCGTCGATACGCCGGTCGGACTGTTCAACCGCTGGTGAGCAGGCGCCTCGCCGACGTACACGACCGCGGTGAGTATAAATTACCACCGTGGCAGCGTCCAGCTCACCTGCGGAAAATAGATTACCGCTGTAAAAGTGGAGCAACAACAGCCCATGCCCGCCACACCCCAGTGCGAGGCAGAAAGGGGCTGTAGTGCGCGCCGCACAGAGTGTGCACGCACAAACATCTCTTCCGAGGAGGAAGAGGTCATTACGGAATGGTATCTGTGGGGTTTGAACCCACGCAGACTGGAATGTCTAGCGGATCTTAAGTCCGCCCCCTTAGACCACTCGGGCAAGATACCAGGCCAGAGCAACCCAAACCCTCCAAAACGGACGCACCCTTTTCTCGCCCTCCTGTTGCATCTCACGGCGCCTCTGCAGCATCGCTGCGTAATGCCCTAGTAGCTGCAGCATCTGCGCTGGTAGTCACGTCGCTACAAGCTCGATTCCGGCCTCAGAAGATGACTCTGTCCTGCCTCGTCGATACGCCGGTCGGACTGTTCAACCGCTGGTGAACAGGCGCCTCGCCGACGTACACGACCGCGGTGAGTATAAATTACCACCGTGGCAGCGTCCAGCTCACCTGCGGAAAATAGATTACCGCTGTAAAAGTGGAGCAACAACAGCCCATGCCCGCCACACCCCAGTGCGAGGCAGAAAGGGGCTGTAGTGCGCGCCGCACAGAGTGTGCACGCACAAACATCTCTTCCGAGGAGGAAGAGGTCATTACGGGATGGTATCTGTGGGGTTTGAACCCACGCAGACTGGAATGTCTAGCGGATCTTAAGTCCGCCCCCTTAGACCACTCGGGCAAGATACCAGGCCAGAGCAACCCAAACCCTCCAAAACGGACGCACCCTTTTCTCGCCCTCCTGTTGCATCTCACGGCGCCTCTGCAGCATCGCTGCGTAATGCCCTAGTAGCTGCAGCATCTGCGCTGGTAGTCACGTCGCTACAAGCTCGATTCCGGCCTCAGAAGATGACTCTGTCCTGCCTCGTCGATACGCCGGTCGGACTGTTCAACCGCTGGTGAACAGGCGCCTCGCCGACGTACACGACCGCGGTGAGTATAAATTACCACCGTGGCAGCGTCCAGCTCACCTGCGGAAAATAGATTACCGCTGTAAAAGTGGAGCAACAACAGCCCATGCCCGCCACACCCCAGTGCGAGGCAGAAAGGGGCTGTAGTGCGCGCCGCACAGAGTGTGCACGCACAAACATCTCTTCCGAGGAGGAAGAGGTCATTACGGATGGTATCTGTGGGGTTTGAACCCACGCAGACTGGAATGTCTAGCGGATCTTAAGTCCGCCCCCTTAGACCACTCGGGCAAGATACCAGGCCAGAGCAACCCAAACCCTCCAAAACGGACGCACCCTTTTCTCGCCCTCCTGTTGCATCTCACGGCGCCTCTGCAGCATCGCTGCGTAATGCCCTAGTAGCTGCAGCATCTGCGCTGGTAGTCACGTCGCTACAAGCTCGATTCCGGCCTCAGAAGATGACTCTGTCCTGCCTCGTCGATACGCCGGTCGGACTGTTCAACCGCTGGTGAACAGGCGCCTCGCCGACGTACACGACCGCGGTGAGTATAAATTACCACCGTGGCAGCGTCCAGCTCACCTGCGGAAAATAGATTACCGCTGTAAAAGTGGAGCAACAACAGCCCATGCCCGCCACACCCCAGTGCGAGGCAGAAAGGGGCTGTAGTGCGCGCCGCACAGAGTGTGCACGCACAAACATCTCTTCCGAGGAGGAAGAGGTCATTACGGGATGGTATCTGTGGGGTTTGAACCCACGCAGACTGGAATGTCTAGCGGATCTTAAGTCCGCCCCCTTAGACCACTCGGGCAAGATACCAGGCCAGAGCAACCCAAACCCTCCAAAACGGACGCACCCTTTTCTCGCCCTCCTGTTGCATCTCACGGCGCCTCTGCAGCATCGCTGCGTAATGCCCTAGTAGCTGCAGCATCTGCGCTGGTAGTCACGTCGCTACAAGCTCGATTCCGGCCTCAGAAGATGACTCTGTCCTGCCTCGTCGATACGCCGGTCGGACTGTTCAACCGCTGGTGAACAGGCGCCTCGCCGACGTACACGACCGCGGTGAGTATAAATTACCACCGTGGCAGCGTCCAGCTCACCTGCGGAAAATAGATTACCGCTGTAAAAGTGGAGCAACAACAGCCCATGCCCGCCACACCCCAGTGCGAGGCAGAAAGGGGCTGTAGTGCGCGCCGCACAGAGTGTGCACGCACAAACATCTCTTCCGAGGAGGAAGAGGTCATTACGGAATGGTATCTGTGGGGTTTGAACCCACGCAGACTGGAATGTCTAGCGGATCTTAAGTCCGCCCTTAGACCACTCGGGCAAGATACCAGGCCAGAGCAACCCAAACCCTCCAAAACGGACGCACCCTTTTCTCGCCCTCCTGTTGCATCTCACGGCGCCTCTGCAGCATCGCTGCGTAATGCCCTAGTAGCTGCAGCATCTGCGCTGGTAGTCACGTCGCTACAAGCTCGATTCCGGCCTCAGAAGATGACTCTGTCCTGCCTCGTCGATACGCCGGTCGGACTGTTCAACCGCTGGTGAACAGGCGCCTCGCCGACGTACACGACCGCGGTGAGTATAAATTACCACCGTGGCAGCGTCCAGCTCACCTGCGGAAAATAGATTACCGCTGTAAAAGTGGAGCAACAACAGCCCATGCCCGCCACACCCCAGTGCGAGGCAGAAAGGGGCTGTAGTGCGCGCCGCACAGAGTGTGCACGCACAAACATCTCTTCCGAGGAGGAAGAGGTCATTACGGAATGGTATCTGTGGGGTTTGAACCCACGCAGACTGGAATGTCTAGCGGATCTTAAGTCCGCCCCCTTAGACCACTCGGGCAAGATACCAGGCCAGAGCAACCCAAACCCTCCAAAACGGACGCACCCTTTTCTCGCCCTCCTGTTGCATCTCACGGCGCCTCTGCAGCATCGCTGCGTAATGCCCTAGTAGCTGCAGCATCTGCGCTGGTAGTCACGTCGCTACAAGCTCGATTCCGGCCTCAGAAGATGACTCTGTCCTGCCTCGTCGATACGCCGGTCGGACTGTTCAACCGCTGGTGAACAGGCGCCTCGCCGACGTACACGACCGCGGTGAGTATAAATTACCACCGTGGCAGCGTCCAGCTCACCTGCGGAAAATAGATTACCGCTGTAAAAGTGGAGCAACAACAGCCCATGCCCGCCACACCCCAGTGCGAGGCAGAAAGGGGCTGTAGTGCGCGCCGCACAGAGTGTGCACGCACAAACATCTCTTCCGAGGAGGAAGAGGTCATTACGGAATGGTATCTGTGGGGTTTGAACCCACGCAGACTGGAATGTCTAGCGGATCTTAAGTCCGCCCCTTAGACCACTCGGGCAAGATACCAGGCCAGAGCAACCCAAACCCTCCAAAACGGACGCACCCTTTTCTCGCCCTCCTGTTGCATCTCACGGCGCCTCTGCAGCATCGCTGCGTAATGCCCTAGTAGCTGCAGCATCTGCGCTGGTAGTCACGTCGCTACAAGCTCGATTCCGGCCTCAGAAGATGACTCTGTCCTGCCTCGTCGATACGCCGGTCGGACTGTTCAACCGCTGGTGAACAGGCGCCTCGCCGACGTACACGACCGCGGTGAGTATAAATTACCACCGTGGCAGCGTCCAGCTCACCTGCGGAAAATAGATTACCGCTGTAAAAGTGGAGCAACAACAGCCCATGCCCGCCACACCCCAGTGCGAGGCAGAAAGGGGCTGTAGTGCGCGCCGCACAGAGTGTGCACGCACAAACATCTCTTCCGAGGAGGAAGAGGTCATTACGGAATGGTATCTGTGGGGTTTGAACCCACGCAGACTGGAATGTCTAGCGGATCTTAAGTCCGCCCCCTTAGACCACTCGGGCAAGATACCAGGCCAGAGCAACCCAAACCCTCCAAAACGGACGCACCCTTTTCTCGCCCTCCTGTTGCATCTCACGGCGCCTCTGCAGCATCGCTGCGTAATGCCCTAGTAGCTGCAGCATCTGCGCTGGTAGTCACGTCGCTACAAGCTCGATTCCGGCCTCAGAAGATGACTCTGTCCTGCCTCGTCGATACGCCGGTCGGACTGTTCAACCGCTGGTGAACAGGCGCCTCGCCGACGTACACGACCGCGGTGAGTATAAATTACCACCGTGGCAGCGTCCAGCTCACCTGCGGAAAATAGATTACCGCTGTAAAAGTGGAGCAACAACAGCCCATGCCCGCCACACCCCAGTGCGAGGCAGAAAGGGGCTGTAGTGCGCGCCGCACAGAGTGTGCACGCACAAACATCTCTTCCGAGGAGGAAGAGGTCATTACGGAATGGTATCTGTGGGGTTTGAACCCACGCAGACTGGAATGTCTAGCGGATCTTAAGTCCGCCCCCTTAGACCACTCGGGCAAGATACCAGGCCAGAGCAACCCAAACCCTCCAAAACGGACGCACCCTTTTCTCGCCCTCCTGTTGCATCTCACGGCGCCTCTGCAGCATCGCTGCGTAATGCCCTAGTAGCTGCAGCATCTGCGCTGGTAGTCACGTCGCTACAAGCTCGATTCCGGCCTCAGAAGATGACTCTGTCCTGCCTCGTCGATACGCCGGTCGGACTGTTCAACCGCTGGTGAACAGGCGCCTCGCCGACGTACACGACCGCGGTGAGTATAAATTACCACCGTGGCAGCGTCCAGCTCACCTGCGGAAAATAGATTACCGCTGTAAAAGTGGAGCAACAACAGCCCATGCCCGCCACACCCCAGTGCGAGGCAGAAAGGGGCTGTAGTGCGCGCCGCACAGAGTGTGCACGCACAAACATCTCTTCCGAGGAGGAAGAGGTCATTACGGAATGGTATCTGTGGGGTTTGAACCCACGCAGACTGGAATGTCTAGCGGATCTTAAGTCCGCCCCCTTAGACCACTCGGGCAAGATACCAGGCCAGAGCAACCCAAACCCTCCAAAACGGACGCACCCTTTTCTCGCCCTCCTGTTGCATCTCACGGCGCCTCTGCAGCATCGCTGCGTAATGCCCTAGTAGCTGCAGCATCTGCGCTGGTAGTCACGTCGCTACAAGCTCGATTCCGGCCTCAGAAGATGACTCTGTCCTGCCTCGTCGATACGCCGGTCGGACTGTTCAACCGCTGGTGAACAGGCGCCTCGCCGACGTACACGACCGCGGTGAGTATAAATTACCACCGTGGCAGCGTCCAGCTCACCTGCGGAAAATAGATTACCGCTGTAAAAGTGGAGCAACAACAGCCCATGCCCGCCACACCCCAGTGCGAGGCAGAAAGGGGCTGTAGTGCGCGCCGCACAGAGTGTGCACGCACAAACATCTCTTCCGAGGAGGAAGAGGTCATTACGGATGGTATCTGTGGGGTTTGAACCCACGCAGACTGGAATGTCTAGCGGATCTTAAGTCCGCCCCTTAGACCACTCGGGCAAGATACCAGGCCAGAGCAACCCAAACCCTCCAAAACGGACGCACCCTTTTCTCGCCCTCCTGTTGCATCTCACGGCGCCTCTGCAGCATCGCTGCGTAATGCCCTAGTAGCTGCAGCATCTGCGCTGGTAGTCACGTCGCTACAAGCTCGATTCCGGCCTCAGAAGATGACTCTGTCCTGCCTCGTCGATACGCCGGTCGGACTGTTCAACCGCTGGTGAACAGGCGCCTCGCCGACGTACACGACCGCGGTGAGTATAAATTACCACCGTGGCAGCGTCCAGCTCACCTGCGGAAAATAGATTACCGCTGTAAAAGTGGAGCAACAACAGCCCATGCCCGCCACACCCCAGTGCGAGGCAGAAAGGGGCTGTAGTGCGCGCCGCACAGAGTGTGCACGCACAAACATCTCTTCCGAGGAGGAAGAGGTCATTACGGGATGGTATCTGTGGGGTTTGAACCCACGCAGACTGGAATGTCTAGCGGATCTTAAGTCCGCCCCCTCAGACCACTCGGGCAAGATACCAGGCCAGAGCAACCCAAACCCTCCAAAACGGACGCACCCTTTTCTCGCCCTCCTGTTGCATCTCACGGCGCCTCTGCAGCATCGCTGCGTAATGCCCTAGTAGCTGCAGCATCTGCGCTGGTAGTCACGTCGCTACAAGCTCGATTCCGGCCTCAGAAGATGACTCTGTCCTGCCTCGTCGATACGCCGGTCGGACTGTTCAACCGCTGGTGAACAGGCGCCTCGCCGACGTACACGACCGCGGTGAGTATAAATTACCACCGTGGCAGCGTCCAGCTCACCTGCGGAAAATAGATTACCGCTGTAAAAGTGGAGCAACAACAGCCCATGCCCGCCACACCCCAGTGCGAGGCAGAAAGGGGCTGTAGTGCGCGCCGCACAGAGTGTGCACGCACAAACATCTCTTCCGAGGAGGAAGAGGTCATTACGGATGGTATCTGTGGGGTTTGAACCCACGCAGACTGGAATGTCTAGCGGATCTTAAGTCCGCCCCCTTAGACCACTCGGGCAAGATACCAGGCCAGAGCAACCCAAACCCTCCAAAACGGACGCACCCTTTTCTCGCCCTCCTGTTGCATCTCACGGCGCCTCTGCAGCATCGCTGCGTAATGCCCTAGTAGCTGCAGCATCTGCGCTGGTAGTCACGTCGCTACAAGCTCGATTCCGGCCTCAGAAGATGACTCTGTCCTGCCTCGTCGATACGCCGGTCGGACTGTTCAACCGCTGGTGAACAGGCGCCTCGCCGACGTACACGACCGCGGTGAGTATAAATTACCACCGTGGCAGCGTCCAGCTCACCTGCGGAAAATAGATTACCGCTGTAAAAGTGGAGCAACAACAGCCCATGCCCGCCACACCCCAGTGCGAGGCAGAAAGGGGCTGTAGTGCGCGCCGCACAGAGTGTGCACGCACAAACATCTCTTCCGAGGAGGAAGAGGTCATTACGGATGGTATCTGTGGGGTTTGAACCCACGCAGACTGGAATGTCTAGCGGATCTTAAGTCCGCCCCCTCAGACCACTCGGGCAAGATACCAGGCCAGAGCAACCCAAACCCTCCAAAACGGACGCACCCTTTTCTCGCCCTCCTGTTGCATCTCACGGCGCCTCTGCAGCATCGCTGCGTAATGCCCTAGTAGCTGCAGCATCTGCGCTGGTAGTCACGTCGCTACAAGCTCGATTCCGGCCTCAGAAGATGACTCTGTCCTGCCTCGTCGATACGCCGGTCGGACTGTTCAACCGCTGGTGAACAGGCGCCTCGCCGACGTACACGACCGCGGTGAGTATAAATTACCACCGTGGCAGCGTCCAGCTCACCTGCGGAAAATAGATTACCGCTGTAAAAGTGGAGCAACAACAGCCCATGCCCGCCACACCCCAGTGCGAGGCAGAAAGGGGCTGTAGTGCGCGCCGCACAGAGTGTGCACGCACAAACATCTCTTCCGAGGAGGAAGAGGTCATTACGGAATGGTATCTGTGGGGTTTGAACCCACGCAGACTGGAATGTCTAGCGGATCTTAAGTCCGCCCCTCAGGCCACTCGGGCAAGATACCAGGCCAGAGCAACCCAAACCCTCCAAAACGGACGCACCCTTTTCTCGCCCTCCTGTTGCATCTCACGGCGCCTCTGCAGCATCGCTGCGTAATGCCCTAGTAGCTGCAGCATCTGCGCTGGTAGTCACGTCGCTACAAGCTCGATTCCGGCCTCAGAAGATGACTCTGTCCTGCCTCGTCGATACGCCGGTCGGACTGTTCAACCGCTGGTGAACAGGCGCCTCGCCGACGTACACGACCGCGGTGAGTATAAATTACCACCGTGGCAGCGTCCAGCTCACCTGCGGAAAATAGATTACCGCTGTAAAAGTGGAGCAACAACAGCCCATGCCCGCCACACCCCAGTGCGAGGCAGAAAGGGGCTGTAGTGCGCGCCGCACAGAGTGTGCACGCACAAACATCTCTTCCGAGGAGGAAGAGGTCATTACGGATGGTATCTGTGGGGTTTGAACCCACGCAGACTGGAATGTCTAGCGGATCTTAAGTCCGCCCCCTCAGGCCACTCGGGCAAGATACCAGGCCAGAGCAACCCAAACCCTCCAAAACGGACGCACCCTTTTCTCGCCCTCCTGTTGCATCTCACGGCGCCTCTGCAGCATCGCTGCGTAATGCCCTAGTAGCTGCAGCATCTGCGCTGGTAGTCACGTCGCTACAAGCTCGATTCCGGCCTCAGAAGATGACTCTGTCCTGCCTCGTCGATACGCCGGTCGGACTGTTCAACCGCTGGTGAACAGGCGCCTCGCCGACGTACACGACCGCGGTGAGTATAAATTACCACCGTGGCAGCGTCCAGCTCACCTGCGGAAAATAGATTACCGCTGTAAAAGTGGAGCAACAACAGCCCATGCCCGCCACACCCCAGTGCGAGGCAGAAAGGGGCTGTAGTGCGCGCCGCACAGAGTGTGCACGCACAAACATCTCTTCCGAGGAGGAAGAGGTCATTACGGATGGTATCTGTGGGGTTTGAACCCACGCAGACTGGAATGTCTAGCGGATCTTAAGTCCGCCCCCTCAGGCCACTCGGGCAAGATACCAGGCCAGAGCAACCCAAACCCTCCAAAACGGACGCACCCTTTTCTCGCCCTCCTGTTGCATCTCACGGCGCCTCTGCAGCATCGCTGCGTAATGCCCTAGTAGCTGCAGCATCTGCGCTGGTAGTCACGTCGCTACAAGCTCGATTCCGGCCTCAGAAGATGACTCTGTCCTGCCTCGTCGATACGCCGGTCGGACTGTTCAACCGCTGGTGAACAGGCGCCTCGCCGACGTACACGACCGCGGTGAGTATAAATTACCACCGTGGCAGCGTCCAGCTCACCTGCGGAAAATAGATTACCGCTGTAAAAGTGGAGCAACAACAGCCCATGCCCGCCACACCCCAGTGCGAGGCAGAAAGGGGCTGTAGTGCGCGCCGCACAGAGTGTGCACGCACAAACATCTCTTCCGAGGAGGAAGAGGTCATTACGGGATGGTATCTGTGGGGTTTGAACCCACGCAGACTGGAATGTCTAGCGGATCTTAAGTCCGCCCCCTCAGGCCACTCGGGCAAGATACCAGGCCAGAGCAACCCAAACCCTCCAAAACGGACGCACCCTTTTCTCGCCCTCCTGTTGCATCTCACGGCGCCTCTGCAGCATCGCTGCGTAATGCCCTAGTAGCTGCAGCATCTGCGCTGGTAGTCACGTCGCTACAAGCTCGATTCCGGCCTCAGAAGATGACTCTGTCCTGCCTCGTCGATACGCCGGTCGGACTGTTCAACCGCTGGTGAACAGGCGCCTCGCCGACGTACACGACCGCGGTGAGTATAAATTACCACCGTGGCAGCGTCCAGCTCACCTGCGGAAAATAGATTACCGCTGTAAAAGTGGAGCAACAACAGCCCATGCCCGCCACACCCCAGTGCGAGGCAGAAAGGGGCTGTAGTGCGCGCCGCACAGAGTGTGCACGCACAAACATCTCTTCCGAGGAGGAAGAGGTCATTACGGGATGGTATCTGTGGGGTTTGAACCCACGCAGACTGGAATGTCTAGCGGATCTTAAGTCCGCCCCCTCAGGCCACTCGGGCAAGATACCAGGCCAGAGCAACCCAAACCCTCCAAAACGGACGCACCCTTTTCTCGCCCTCCTGTTGCATCTCACGGCGCCTCTGCAGCATCGCTGCGTAATGCCCTAGTAGCTGCAGCATCTGCGCTGGTAGTCACGTCGCTACAAGCTCGATTCCGGCCTCAGAAGATGACTCTGTCCTGCCTCGTCGATACGCCGGTCGGACTGTTCAACCGCTGGTGAACAGGCGCCTCGCCGACGTACACGACCGCGGTGAGTATAAATTACCACCGTGGCAGCGTCCAGCTCACCTGCGGAAAATAGATTACCGCTGTAAAAGTGGAGCAACAACAGCCCATGCCCGCCACACCCCAGTGCGAGGCAGAAAGGGGCTGTAGTGCGCGCCGCACAGAGTGTGCACGCACAAACATCTCTTCCGAGGAGGAAGAGGTCATTACGGGATGGTATCTGTGGGGTTTGAACCCACGCAGACTGGAATGTCTAGCGGATCTTAAGTCCGCCCCCTCAGGCCACTCGGGCAAGATACCAGGCCAGAGCAACCCAAACCCTCCAAAACGGACGCACCCTTTTCTCGCCCTCCTGTTGCATCTCACGGCGCCTCTGCAGCATCGCTGCGTAATGCCCTAGTAGCTGCAGCATCTGCGCTGGTAGTCACGTCGCTACAAGCTCGATTCCGGCCTCAGAAGATGACTCTGTCCTGCCTCGTCGATACGCCGGTCGGACTGTTCAACCGCTGGTGAACAGGCGCCTCGCCGACGTACACGACCGCGGTGAGTATAAATTACCACCGTGGCAGCGTCCAGCTCACCTGCGGAAAATAGATTACCGCTGTAAAGTGGAGCAACAACAGCCCATGCCCGCCACACCCCAGTGCGAGGCAGAAAGGGGCTGTAGTGCGCGCCGCACAGAGTGTGCACGCACAAACATCTCTTCCGAGAGGAAGAGGTCATTACGGGATGGTATCTGTGGGGTTTGAACCCACGCAGACTGGAATGTCTAGCGGATCTTAAGTCCGCCCCTCAGGCCACTCGGGCAAGATACCAGGCCAGAGCAACCCAAACCCTCCAAAACGGACGCACCCTTTTCTCGCCCTCCTGTTGCATCTCACGGCGCCTCTGCAGCATCGCTGCGTAATGCCCTAGTAGCTGCAGCATCTGCGCTGGTAGTCACGTCGCTACAAGCTCGATTCCGGCCTCAGAAGATGACTCTGTCCTGCTCGTCGATACGCCGGTCGGACTGTTCAACCGCTGGTGAACAGGCGCCTCGCCGACGTACACGACCGCGGTGAGTATAAATTACCACCGTGGCAGCGTCCAGCTCACCTGCGGAAAACAGATTACCGCTGTTCGTCGAACGGCTCGCGGCCTTGTACGATCTTGAGAAGGCCTTGCCAGTGAAATATAGTTTGCGTTTCGGTCTTCCAGCGGCTCCAGTTCTCGACGCGACCATCGAATATCGTCGACGCTAGTTGGATCTAGCCAACCTGACGGCCTCCTATTGGTGCTATGTTGGTGAGCTTCAACGATAGCGTGGATATGCCGCGGTCGTAGCCACTCGGAGGCGGCGTGCCCTGCTCAGCGGGCAAGTTCGTGCTGGTGCTGACGGGTGACGGCGTCAACTGCAGA
>JAAKBD010000186.1:0-50389 GCA_012656105.1 Phytophthora syringae | reverse complement strand
AGAAGAATATGACGCGGATCCTGCTAACCAAAAGTAGAGTACATCGTCGCGGTTGCAACAGCTAACAGATACATTAATCGGCATGCGGCTGCTGCTATTTCACCACTTCCCTTGGCTGGCTTAATCTATAGTTCTTCATGAGCAGACTTGGCCGCTTCTTCCTTCGCAGCAACAAGTTCCAAGATCCGCGTGATATGCTCCAGGACGACCTTGCCAATGATTTCTGGAGAGTATTTGGCCACCATGTCTTCTCTCGCTCGTTTGCCTTTCGCTGCCGCTTCCTGCAGTTAACCATAAATCCTCGGGTCAGACAACGCTTACTAAAACACAAACAACATTTTGTACGCCGTACCTCAGGATGCTCCTTCACTCGAAGCAGCAATTCCTTCAAATGTTTCACCGAGGGGTCGGCCCACTTGTGACCTCGAAATGCTCCTTCCGTTATCTGCAACCATCCAAAGCACGATCAGTCACAACATTTTCAACCAAACTTAATGTCAATGCGCTTACCTCAATTAACCCGTCAATTTTGAGTGGGTACGAGTTTTCCTCCGTCATGTATTCCGTGGTACCGCTCCACAAAGTAGCGATCACAGGACGCTCCATCGCCATGGCCTCAACATGCGGTCGACCCCACCCTTCGCCCCGTGGCGGCAGGACAAACGCATTCGCAGCCTTGTACAAAGCCCGTAGTTCCACCTGAGGGATATGAGGTGGCAGCACGTGAATTTTCGGCAGCTCCTCCAGCTTTTTACCCACCGCTTGCACCGCAAACTCATCAATAACTTTCACAAAATCTTCCTTCGACGACGATGTTGAGTGGTATCCGTTCGTCAGCAGCACCAGCACCACATCCTCATCAACCTGAAAAGTCTGAAAATATGCCGTAAGCAAAACCTTCCACGCCTTCTCTCCTCCCACTTGAAAACGGACAAAAACACAGTCGTGTGCTCCGTCACGTCGATATCATAGGGCGATTCGACCTTCTCGGGGTCGAAAAAGCCCACATCCACCACTTCCGGCACGATTTTAGCAGCTTCAGGCCTCACTCCACCGTCCACGAACACCTTTTTCTGGAACGTGGTGGGCACCCAAATCTCGTCCATTTTGTTCATTCTGTCGGGCCATCCTTTTGGCACTCGGTCCGTCTCGAACATGGTCCGTCCGACTTTATACAAGACCCCTTGTGGCGGACACTTGGACGTCATGTAGTGAGCTGGTTCCCAAGCTCCCGGCTCCGAATGGCAAATTGCCAGAGCAAGTTTCCCGTTTTTTAAACGCCACACGACGTCCCTCTCCAAGATCCAGTGCTTTTCCAGGTCGATTTCATGTCCTCCGGTAGGTCCTGGATGAAGGATGGGTTCATCGAGTCTCCGTGTTGTGTAATCAGCAGCTCGAAAGGCGGTTCCGGTGTTGCGGTATCTAATTCTTGAGCTTTTTCATGGTTGGAGGTGGATTCTGAGTCTGATTCTGTTGACACTTGGTCCACGGCCACCACGTACGAGTGCGCTTCGCTGCAATAGCCGCCGCCGCTGAGAAACGGCGCGTACCACAACACAGCGGGGGTCCCACGTCACTGCTGCTGGTGGGTCCTTGACCGAAAGCATCTGTGGACGTCGTGAACAGCGCCAGTAGAAAAAGCAAGCGGTGTGTCATCTTGATGTGAGATTGTGACGATACCACGGCGAATTGTTGCGAAATATCACAGTACCGGTACCTTGATTTTATTACCGGATTTTTTAAATATCGCAGTAGCATGATTTTAATCGGATTTTTGAATACGGGTTATAATGAGATTTTCTCCGACGGAAGTGTATGAAGTGTATGCTGCCGGCGATTGTTTCTTGTCGTTTTTGTTGCTTTTGTGCTTAGGACGCGTACTGCTTGGTCCAGTCTTCAGCCGTCTTGTCGAAGTCGGCCTTGTTCTCGTGCATTTGTTTGGCGATCTCGGGCTCCAGCGGGTTGTCCATGTCCGGCTGCTCCAAGATCTGTTTGATGGCGGTGAGGCAGTGCATCACGTTGAGCGTGGGGCCCCAGTTCTGCAAAGAGGGCAATGAGTTAACACCTATTTGACAACCACCTCTTATGTATCCAATTTTGCAGCGCACCTCGTTGATAATGTCGGCGCAGATTTCGCCCGACTGCGACTTGACGTTCGGGTGGTAGACGCGTGTGAGGAAGCGCACTTTGGGCGCCTTGAACGGATACTCGCTCGGGAACTGCAGGTCCAAGTTGAAGACGCCGCCAGAGTACGGCGAGTTCTCCTGAAGTAGCAGCAACAAAACAGTGAGTTTGGTTTGCGTAAACTTCTTGCAGTTACTTCACAAAGGGACGTACGGGGCCGGCGAGCATGGCGTTCCAGTGCATGAGGTCGTCGTCCACGGCGCTGACGGTGCACCAGTCGGGCGAGCTCTTCTCAAACTCGGCGAGTTCCTGCAGAAAAGCAATGGTTAGTGGCACGTAATATTGGAGGCATGTTAGATAGACGCACTTTGGTGAGACGGCGAGCCATTGTGCTGAAGAAGGGAAGGATGAGGCTGGAGTGCTCGTGGCTGATGCGAATCGAGAAATGAAGTGAGGAGGAATGTGATCGGAGCTCGTGAGACCAGAAAAGCTGCTGTAAATAGCTCGGCAGCTGTTTTTAGGATCGCTATTAATAGTTGACGTCCTCCACATCAAGTGAATCAGATTCTGGGAAGACAAGTAACTCAGATTCTGAGTCTGAGGCGTGTAGCTAAAGGAGAAACCCGTTCAGCTTTTCTCCTCATCTTCATGGACCAGAACTTCCAGCTTCAGCAGGCGAATTTGCTCAGCTTGAGCTGCAATTTGATGTCGTTGCTCCAGGGCAGTGCACAGCGATCTCGTTAATGATGTTGTGAAACCCGTTCGTGTACACGTGAAGCGCACGATACATTTGATCCACGATATCTTTCAGCATGCACTCGACAGTTCTCTACTCTAAATTGCACATAAAGTAGTGCCCTTGTAAGTGTCACGACAAGCTTCTGCACTCTCTCGAGAAGCGACGCCGCCGTCGGCCTTTTGGTTTGACTTTCCTGCAAACACTGCTCCCGAATTGCATCCGAGGGCTGGGAGATTGAGCACAGTCGTTGTTCGTAAAAGGTAGCCGACACCCCAATATCCACCTTAACTGAATGAGATGAAGCAATCTCCGGAGCATGCGACGTCGGGTGCACCTAGTGTTTGCTGGCCAAAGCACTTTCGTCGAAGTCAATCAGAACCCAATGATCGCGATCGTGTTGGTACTTCAAGATCCATCAGCTTGAGTTTGTGCAGCGCAACTAGGGCCATGAGTATGTCACGCAACGCGGTCACAAGCTGCTTGATGTCCGAAGGTGGTGCATCGATGCCAGCCAGTAGCCCAACGAGGATAATTTCGCTTTAACCGGGTCAGCATTCGTGTAACACTGCATAGTTCGTGATCACTCTTCTATAGGAAATTAAAAATCAAATGGAAGGCCGCCCTTGTGCATACGACATTTTGTTGTTGGGAGCTCAAGAAATTCGACCAGGGTAAAACTACCGGTAGCATATTCCACTCTGAAGCTGAGAGAAAAATATGTGGGTCCTCTGGGAAGGACGATACGATACAGTTAGCGGGTGGAGTGTGGGGAAACGGATGATACCACACAAAAAATGTTTTTAACACACAATACTTGTCGTGATAAGCAAGCAGACTATACTTCATTCGTTCATGGAGACTTGGAAACATATTTACAAAAAAATCTACCTGCAGTGCATCTTCGAGGAGGTGCCGTCAATTTCTGAGCCCCCCGTCTATATCGTAAATTCTTCTTTGGCCAAGCACTAATTTCTTGGCTGTGCTTTAGCAACTACTTCGAAGTACGTGAGCCTTTCATCAATATCATTCAGTGCGGACGACGGCGTGCGTGCTGGTTGGTTGTCCGTTTGCACACCTAGCTGTAGTCATGATTGAAAAAGCAGCAAGGATTTCACTGACAAAGAGCAGCATAAACAGCTTCGCTTCGATTGACAGCACGCTGTACGCTGTGGACACGTTAACGGATGTGAGGCAATTGAATGAAGCGGGATGGCTAGTCGAGTAGGAAGCGAGCTGGGTCGGGGGTTGAAGGTAAAAGTCGAAATGAATTCATTTTTGTTTGGAGGCATTTTCCCCGTTCGCAGCCTGACTACTCCACGCTTTTCCATACGATGATGCAGAAGCTGTGACGCAACTGTGGCTGAGTGGGATGCATTTGTCGAGAGTGAAGATCAAGCGTTCAAGTCTACGCCCGTGGAGGATTGGCGGCCGGATCGTCATCGTGGAATTCCCGTCGGTAGAGCATCAAGCATTCTGTATGCTGCTCACAAAAGAATCTGGCCCGAAGGCGTCGTTGAAGCCAACTTGCAAGGTTATGGGCGTCTTTCATACGGACGACGACACCCAGGCTTTGAGCCAGACTTGAGCTTGGACCGGTGAACGCTCCTCTGCCTGCTGGGCTGAATCGCCTTCGTGACTGGCACACGCTCAAGGTCGAAGTCGGTTTTTCGCGTGGTTGGGGGAACTCGAACGGACAACTGGGCTGGAAGGCCAACCGGTGGGCCATCTTTGTGGGCGTTCGCTAGGTTCTCTGCGTAGCAGTCTCGGAAAATCTGACACAAGCGGAGTTCAAACTTTACACGGTGAGCAGGTTGGGTGACGACCTCCCAGAACAAGAGCAGGTTCCAGTGAAGACTCCCCATACACCCAACCACGCGAAAAACCGACTTCGACCTTGAGCGTGTGTCAGTCACGAAGACGATTCAGCCCAGCAGGCAGAGGAGCGTTCACCGGTCCAAGCTCAAGTCTGGCTCAAACCCTGGGTGTCGTCGTCCGTATGAAAGACGCCCATAACCTCGCAAATTAGTTTCGACGACGCCTTCGGGCCAGATTATTTTGCGGAGCAGTGCACAGAACGCTTCATGCTCTACCGACGGGAATTCCACGATGACGATCCGGCCGCCAATCCAGTCCATGTGCGCAGACTTGAACGCTTGATCCTCACTCTCGACGAATGCACCCCATTCAGCCACAGTTGCGTCACAGATACTTTGCTTTCTGCATCATTGTATGGGAAAGGGTGGAGCAGTCAGGCTGCGAGCAGGGAAAATGGTTAATGGCAATGACTTTGGAATCGCGGTGACCTCGGTCGACGGGTTGACAGATCTGGGGTACTACGACTCTCGTGGCTTCAAGCTGGTATGATACCCGTAAAAGCTTAGAATCTGAGTCAGCCGTTACGGCTCGCGTCCTTTCGAGCTCACAAGTCGCAGATATTGGTGCTGCTGCTCCGTCACGACCCCCCGCCATGGCCGCGTTGTCCAGCTACAGCCGCCAGTTCACGTCACGGCAGCCCACCGCAGCCAAGAAAGCGCCAGCAGCCGACAACTCGAAGCGAGCGGCGTCCAACAGACTCCATAATGGCCAAAAGTCGTCGCACAAGTCGCTGGTGGACGCCTTCAAGCAACACGGCATGCGGCTGTGCGACGGGGCGAGGCTGAACGCTGTGGGTAAAGGGATTCAGTCCCTGGGTCGAGTGCCGCCCTCGGTCTGTGCATCTGTCACGGCTTTGTATCTGAGTCAGAACAACCTCCGGACACTGGACGGAGTGGAGCAGTTCGCGGCATTGCGCCTGCTGTCCGTGGGCGGCAACTTGCTCGCATCTGATACGGAGGTGGCAAAGCTGCAACCGCTCGAGCAACTGAGAAATCTCAATCTGATGGGGAACCCGCTGTGTGACCTGCCCAACTACCGGCTTCGAGTGGTGGCCATGCTGCCAAAAGTGCAAGTTCTGGATAATCTCGACATTTCCAAGCGAGAACGAGACGCTGCTCAACATGTAGCAGCGCAAGACGATGCACTCAGGAAAATGGTGACGCAGAACCATTTTGATATCCAGAAGTTGCAGCGTATTGCGCAGTTGATTGCCATGCACAAGGAGTTCCACGGACGAGTAATGGCTGGAGTCGCTGCTGGGAGATTCGACCGCGTTCCTGGTCCGAATGACGTGGCGTGCAACGTTTCATTGCTACTGCGTTTGTGGAGGTATGAGAACGCACTGTCGGAGCAGGCACAGCAGGCGTTGCAGGTGCAAATGCTGACGATTATTGTTCGAACGCACGCGAAGCTCGCAGACCATCCGAAACTCAAGGCGAAAGAGTACTTGCTGAAACTAGCGAACGGATCTTCGCCTCAAGCTCAGCGACAAGACGCGTCAGATGATATGAAACAGCGGTGTGCGTCGTGGGAAGAAGCGTACGGCAATGTGATTGCCCTACAGCAGAAGACGATTGCGAACTTGCATGCTGTGTGCGAAAAGAACGCAAAGAGATGGTGGAATTTCTGAAGGAGCTGCTCTCGATGGATCCGAGGCAGAGAAACAGATTAGTTGGGGATCCGTTTGCACAGCGGGGGTGGATGAACTTGAGACAAAGCTGCCACCTCGTCAGAGTCAAGTTCGATCGAGAACATGGGAGGAATCCTGCCATACGGAGAAGAAATGCTCTAGCGAAAGCGGAGATTTGCGCTCTAGTCAGCACCAACTTCCACCTCAGCAGCCAGACCCGGACGCATGGGACAGACAAGTAATTAGTTCTAGCTGCCTGCCTCCTCCTCCATCTTCTTTTGCCGAGCAGCGATCACCGCGCGAGAGAACAAAGACAGAAAATCGATATGTTCGTGCCCAAGAAGCACCAGCCCAAAGCACACGAGACCGAAAGGCGGAGATTTCGCGAACAAATCTCTAGGTGAAGCAATTTATAGTTTCAAGCGCAGAGATTCGGCTCCAGCCCCACCTCTCATACTAGCAGGAGCGACACCAATGCCGAGCAAAATCCCACAACTTCACACGATTTACACCGTCCGCGAGCAAAACCACGTTCCGATACCTCCAGCCCTCATTGAGAAACAACGTTCACGCCAACCTGTTCAGCCTTCAGGAGCTGAATTTCGCAGGACTACTCGTGAGGTGAACAGGAGCCACCTCAACACGGACGTCGCAACTGAGATCAGCTATAACCAACGCCGCGTGTCTTCTACTTTCACCCGAGAAGATCTAGATATGACAAGTATCAGCGCCATCAGCCACGCATCTTCGACACCTCCCCACACACGTCGTTCCCACGAGGAAGTTTACGTTCCTGTCGCCAAAACTCCACATGATCTGCTGGATGAAGCGCCTGCACCGCCACTGCCACGAGGTGCCCAACGACCTCACCAACTGCGATCAGAGAACCAGACTACTGCAGTACCTGCAAACGATGGCCGCCTCCAGGAACTTGAGCAACGAGAAGAGAAATACATCCGGGCATTGATGCAGTCCGAACAGCGAGAACTTGACTTGAGAAATAACCTGTCTGGCGTTCAGCGGAAGTTAGTTTCCTACCAACGAACGTTAACTCAGCAGCTACACGAGCGTGAAGCAATTAAAGAGGAGATGACTCAGCGCACCATGGCTGTTGCAGCTCCCAAAATCCAGAAGCGGTTCTTTGTCAGATGGATTCAATCTTACAATTGGTCCCAGCAGATCAAGCACGTCCAGAGGAAGCGCTGCTTTATCGTTCAGCATGATCGATTTTGGATTTGGAGACGAAAAGTGTGGATGCAGCAGGAACTGAGGGTGTGTATGAAGAAGCAGCAACTTCGAACGCGAAAGCTTCATTTCAACGAGTGGGTCAACTTCACTAGGGTAAGCATCATCGCAAAACGAGTAGTAATAGCCAGCACATTACACCGGCAGTTTTTTTCTTAGCGTTATTTAACAAGGAGAATAGGGCTAATCGTTTCTAATGCAATGCTACGACTTTGACGACACAACCTCTCGATCACCTTAGGACGAGAGAAAGCGCCACCACTTCAGAAAGTAGTTTTAAATGCTCTCGTCTGGTTTCAACGAGACAACCTCTCGACCACCTGAGAGTGAAAGCAACGTCTTTTGGATCTTAGGGTAGTTTTAGAACCGCTCAACCAACAACTACGCCGACATATTTTACCGCAAGGACTAGTTCAGAGCGTGGCGTCTCACCATTGGTTGGTAGTCTATGTGACACGCCTTCATTTCCGCTTAAATACGTCCAATTTTTTCCTTCTTCCTCATTCCAGAATCTGCCAGCTCAAGGAAAGATGGTGACTCTGTTCTGTGCTGTCGTTGGTGCGGCGGGGAGCGTGTTCCCAGTGGACATTGACGTGAGTCTGTCCGTCGGCCACTTGAAGAAGGCGATCAAGGCGGAGAAGATGTACCAGTTTCCTGCGGACGAGCTGCAGCTCCTCCTGGCGAAGAAAGACGAGGGCCGCGGCGCGTGGCTGACGGACGACGATGCTCTGGACGCGGTGCTTCAGAGCGGAGATGTTTCTTCCTACGTGAAGATGCGCGCGTCGTGGAAGCTGTCCAAACCAAGTCTCTTTGGGCCGAACGTGTCGCTCGGAGAGGACATGATTCACGTGCTGGTGGTGGTTCCGAAGGGTGAAAACGACCGCTCCCCAGCCATGGTTCTCCTTGAAGTGATGTTGCCCCATATACTCACACACGCACCAACGACTCTGACTGAGCGGAACAGAGGATTCAAGGAGCAGTTGTGCAACTTTTATGGATGCTATCGCCGAAAGAAGTCCTGGGTGCGATGTATGCTACTCGACGTTGCTTTCCCAAAGTCACTTGTGATCGCCTCACATTTGTTTCGCCGCAGCAACGAATATTTGTCGTTGGTGATGATGCAAATATCGGATATCGACGATGTGAAGAATGGTTTGTTGCTGTTCAAGCCGTTGGAACACGCATTTGACTATTTCCAAATCAGCTTCATTCGTGATGACACGGACGCCTTCCGTTTGAAGCTGTTCGACCCAGATATTCGAGACACCCGTCTCATTGATCTCACGGACCGCAACGGCAATCAAGTGCTCAGTGCGGAGCAGATAGGAGTGCTCTCTAACAGCGTATCGTTGGCGAAAAACGATGCCATTTCGATGAGCATACAACATTTGGTGACGTGGATGGCCGTACTCTGACATTTACTGGATTAGAGCGACCTTTCTATCGCTGTTTGAACCTACAGGCAAGAGTGGCAAGGATGATTGCCTTGAAGAAGCATTGGATAGATGCATCGTACGACTTTCCGGATTTTTGGTCGGAAGTATCACTTGACGACAAAATGGAGATGTTCCACCGCAGCATTTTTAATGCTGATGCAATATTTTGATTAAATTCGACGTTGTCACTTCAATCAGGAAACGAAATTAATTTTTAGTTTTGTAAAATTGTAGATAGCGAAAGCTCTATTATTTTTTGATCTGATAAATACAAAGTTAATAATATACTAAGATGGCGTACTGTCCCGAGCAATACCAAGCTAACAAAGAGCGCTACTACCAGCGCACACGCGACGCTCGCTTGTCGTTCAAAAGAGCTACGACGACTAGAATAGAGACCAGATTCGAACTCGCAAGCGGAAGCCCAAATGCGAACTTATTACTAAGGAAACCGAACTTAACTCTGAAACCGAACTTAGTTAATTAATTAATTTTTGTTCTGCCATAACAAATCAAGCCATATATAGACAATGACTGACGGTACCACGCTTACGATTTTGAAGGATGTCCTCGGCGACCTTAGCCAGTATCATTCGTCTGGGTGATTCTGGCATGCAGTAAAGGACAAGGGTAAATGGATGCCTGTAGGGAAAACGCAAGTTTATCCGTGCCCTGGCTATCGACCTAATGTCAACCCACGGTGTTATTGCAACACCCCGATCAAGCGACACTTCCTAATTATCGACAAGGATGATAACCATCACTTCGTTGGTTCAGAGTGTGTCAAGCTCTTTGGTGGGCACTATAAGGTGTGCCTCGGCTGCCAATGTCGGTACCGAGGTAGCTACAAATACTGTAAGGAGTGTCGAGACCGTGGTCTGACTTCTTTTAGTGAGACGAGGTTAGCATTTGGCAAGTACAGTAATCGAAAGCCAGAGTCGTTATTGGGAGTGGATGACTCCTACATACACTTCCTATTTAGGTGTGATATCGTATCTGAAGCCTCTAGACTGGATTTAGCTCGTAATTTACTCCCAAGAACGGTTATTGGAGGCAAAGACAAGTACAGTGATAAGACATTCAATTGGGTCAAGACTCACGATCCAAAATATTATCGCTGGTTGCAAACGCGCGACAGACCCTACGTCAAGTATTTGAATTAATTAATTTCGAAAAATGTTGTATGAGGCTAAGATATAAAGTCGATCCTGATACAAGATCCAATAATTATAAAGTCATTTCCACGGGAATAATATCGTCAAGAATATATATAGGCAACATGTTTGCATACGAGCTCGAAGGTCTAAAGAGATTGAATATTGATGCTGTTCGCTGGGGTAGTACCTACCGCGTTAAGGTGCGTGGTAGAACTGGTAAGATGGTTTATGTTAGCAACGTTTCCCGTCCGACCAATCAGAAGCTGCTAGCTAAGCAATACAAGATCTCGGTCGAGACTCTGAAGATGCACATGTCCCCTAATTACAAGACTGACCCCAAGTATCGTTTCTACAACGGAAAACACATGCGGAGTCGCATCTGTATGAAGGTATCCAGCCTACTGAGTTCTACGACAAGCTCGAAAACGTGCTTGCTAGCCAAACTAATGCTTTCAAGGTCAACATTGCTCTTGGCTACGATCTTGTAAGCCTAACAGATGGTAGTTTTACCCAGTACTGGCACCCGAATCTGGCTAACACTTACGTATTTAAGACCCCTGTTGCTATCAACAGTCGGTCTGACATTCGAAAGAAAATTATCTCAGAGATCAGGTCGATGGAGTTGGCTAACACGCTGAACTACCCCAAATCGGGGTATAAGCTGAAGTCAATTACTGGGTTCAAAATTTACATTTACTTTCGCGAGCATGCACTTGGCGATAGCGAAGCTGTTATCCCACAGATTATCCGCGATAACAAGCATGTAATTAACTTCCCTAAGACCAACAATAAATGTGTGTTCCACTGTATCGCATGGTACTTACATCAGCATGCTAAGAAAGATCCTCGTCGGATCCAGGCCCAAGTGAAGGAAGTATTCAAGCGCTACTGTTCCTACAAAAGTATCAGCTATACGCTTAGTCTATTCCGTAGCTTTAAGCCGATTGACCTCTTACAGCTCGACGAACTTGAGGAATGCTTTCATTTCGGTATTAACGTCTACTCAATGGATGTAAAGACCGGTTATGTTGAGTGTATCCGTCGTTCGGAGAGAGAAGGAGTGGCTATGGATATTCTATCACATGAGAACCATGCATTGTACATCAAGAACACTGATATGATTCAATCAAAGTACCAATGCTTGAAGTGTGAAATGATTTTCATTAGCTCTACTAAGCTTCGAGACCATACCAAAAATCAGTGTGAGCTTGTAAACATCGAAAGCTTTCCAGCTGAACCAACTATCTATAGACCAGCCCCGAACACTATTCGATCAATGCTAAACAAATACTCCATCAAGGGCATTGATCAGTACCTAGATCATTATCTCGTGTATGACTTTGCGGCCATTCTAAAGCTAGTTATGGCACAGCATGGTGAGAATACTGTCTTCACCAATGAGCATATTCCCGTATCAGTATCTGTATCGGATAGCTTAACCGAGGAGGTGCGTTGCTTCGTCAGCGATGAACCGAAGATGCTACTAACGGACATGTTCGAATATATTCACCAGGTATCGATCAAGATCCAGCAGTACAACGTGCACAAGTACGAGATCCTCCTGCGGAAAATTATCGATGCTCACGGCCTGACTGGTATGGAGATTCCAGGTGCTAAACTCGATAAGACCTATAAGATGATCGATATGGATGGTTGGATTAAGGAAGGGAAATATGCCAGCTTCTTCGACTTCCATAGCACCCTCGGGTTTGGTAAGCAGAGGTCTGACTATGGTAGGATTAAGCAGCACCTTGATCAAGTTCCAGTGCTTGGGTTCAGCAGCGGTCGCTACGATGTAAATCTGATTAAGAACGATCTCTTCGCCGTTATTGGTACAGACAACATCAAATCGGTAATCAAAAATCCTAGCTACATGTGCATTGCGACCTCGAACATGAAAATGCTCGATATTAGCAACTATGTACCAGCTGGTACGAGCTATGCAAAGTACCTCAGCACATATCTAGGCGACTGCAAATGCGACAACAAGATTCGATGTGTCTGCGGCTTGGGTAAGGGCATTTTCCCGTACGAGTTCATTACCTCGTTCAACGTTCTTAGTCAGACTACGATTCCTCCTAAGTCAGCTTTCGATAGCGATCTCCGTGGAACTAGCATCAGCGATGATGACTATAAGCGCGTGCAATTCGTCTGGGGGCACTATGGGATGAAGTCGATCAAGGACCTGCTGATCTGGTACAACAACTTGGATGTGGTACCTTTCATCAAGGCCATCAAGGCTCAGCGTGAGTTGTTCAAGCGTTTTGAACTTGGCATGTTTGCTGATGGTGTATCCCTACCCGGTCTCTCGGAGAAAGTCATGTATCAAACATGCTTCGACAATCTTCAATATCCTAGTAAGACGTCTCCTCAACCGTTTCGATTCCCTAGCAAGCGTATGAGTGGCTACAAGAGTCAGGATATTGAGGCTAAGCGCGAGTTTGGTATGACGTTAGGACACCTAGATATACTGTTAAATCAACAAAAGTATTTTTGTGGTCTTTGCTACGGTCCTTTGAGCACTGAAACTGTCTCAGCTGATTGCATCAACAATAAACTTGGCCACATCGACGGCAACATCTTGATCAGCTGTGTGAAGTGCAACACCGCTCGTAAGGATATGTCTCCCAAGGGTTTCAGATACAAGAAGCTGCTTGAGTTCAACTCAGACAGACTGGTATATTCCATTGACAAGGAGGAGAAGGATATCTACACTAAGATGAAAGCTAATATTGCTGGTGGCCCATCAATTATCTTTAACCGATACGCTAAACGCAACGAGACGAAGATTCGTGGTGGTAAGCTGTGTAAGAAGGTAATCGGGTACGATGCTAATGCTCTGTATCTCTGGGCTCTCGGTAATGACATGCCATGCGGACGACTTACAACTATCGAACCTTATCCAGAGATTGTTGAGGCCATCAAGAACGATAAAATTTTCGGATTTCTCGTGTGTGATATTCATACCTCAGAACACTTGAAGCAGTATTTCGGTGAGATGGCCCCATCTTCAAAAATACTCTGATTGACTGTGAAGATGAGAGTATCATTGGTAAACATATGTATGACTACAGCCAAGCTCGAGAGAAAAGCAGATCGAAGCCCGCTCGCAAATTGATAGGTAGCTACTTTGGCGAGAAGATCCTTATCTACACGCCTTTGCTGAAGTGGTATCTATCTCATGGTATGGCAATCACCAAGACATACAGCTTCATCAAAGCAAGCTCGCACAAGGCATTTGCCCCATTTATGGATGCGGTATCGAACGCGCGACGAGAGGGCGACGCTGACAAGACCAAGTCTACGATCGCCGAGATGATGAAACTGGTAGGCAACAGTGCTTTCGGTCGATCTGGTATGGACATGAGTAAGCACAAGGAGATCAAGTACGAGTCGTGCGACAAGGCTATTAAGTCTATGATTGAACACTTCACCTTTCATGGATTGGAGGAGCTCAATGATGCTTGCGAACTTACTATGATGAAACGCAGACTTAAGAACAAGAACCCGATCCATTTGTCGATTGCTATCTATCAGCTCGCTAAGCTACGCATGCTCCAGTTCTACTATGATTGCATCGACTTTTACTTCGATCATTCAGACTTTCAATATCAGGAGATGGATACAGACTCCGCCTACATAGCATTTAGCTGTGATAATCTGTTCCAAGACTGTATCAAACCTGAGCTACGTGAGCACTTCGTTCAGCATAAGTATGATTGGTTCCCACGCGATTACAACACGAACGTTGCTAAGTTTGATCGTCGTACCCCTGGTCTATTCAAGGATGAGTGGTCAGGTGATGCTATGGTCTCATTATCCTCAAATAAGTATATTTGCTATCTACCAGACGAATTGTACAAGGTTAAGGTTTCAGCCAAGGGTGTGCAACAGGGTCGTGGCCGCAACAATGATGTACTTAGTCCTAGTGGATTCGAGACTGTTGTGCGGGATCGTATCACACTCCAAGGTACTAACAAGGGGTTCAGACTATCGAAAGAGACTAAATCTATCATCACATACAGTCAGACAAAGACAGCTCTATCGTATTTCTACGACAAGCGACGTGTGCTTGAAGATGGTATTACTACAGTACCGCTTGATATTTAATCGACGTTCAAGTGCTCATTTTTTATCCATATTATATATAACATGGAGCAACTACTGTCGAACTTATATTATGACCCTAAAACTGGTTATATCAGTGCTCAGGCGCTACACGAGAAGGCTCGCGAGTTAGATCCGAAGATAACGCTTTAAATGTGAAGGATTGGTATGCTACACAATCAGATATTCAGAGGTTTCAAGAGCAAAAGCAGCGATTCGATGGGTTCAAAATCACCTCACACAACGCGAACTCTTGGCAAATTGACCTTGCATTTTGGGGAAAACAACCGATTCTTACAGGCATCAACATTAACTCACGCGTTGGGTACGCAAAACTTTTGTCAAACAAGACAGCTGATACAGTACTAGTAGCGCTGAAGGCTTTCATCAGATCTTGCAAAGTAGATATCATCACGAGCGATAATGGGTCTGAGTTCATGAACTCGAAAGCTCAGCAACTATTTAAAGCCAAGAAGATCGAACACTACAACAACGAACCCGGTGATCACGGTACTATGGGGAAAATCGAGCGATTCAATAGAACACTAAGACAGAGGCTAACCAAAATGTCTCCAAAGAGGATTACACAAAAGCTCATCAGCGACGTTATTACTAACTATAATACCACCACGCACCGATCAATTGGAATGACACCTAATGAAGCCAAAGGCAAGGTAATTGAGACCGAGTTGAATCATAGCCAAGGTGAAGCTGACAAGATTGAGAACGAGTTCAGCGTTGGAGTAAATGTGCTCTATCGACTAAAAAAGGGAACGTTTGACAAGGAAGCTGCACGTTGGAGTAAGGATGTATATTCAGTTGTAGGGATTGATGGTTACCGAGTCCAAATCCGTTCGAAAAACGGGCATACGTTGTACAAAGCTCCAAATTACCTCAAAATGGTTCAATCGGAGACAACTGATGCGACAATTAATCGAGGAGATATCCTTGAAGCTGAGAAGTCTGTAGACCACAAGAAGATGCGAGCTGGTAAGTACAAATATTTAGTTCGGTGGCTTGGAAATGAACCTGATTCCTGGGAGCCACAAGATAACCTCAGACTAGTTAATAAGAGTAGAAGATCGACTCTTGAAAATGAGTATTGGGATACAATAAAGAGCTGACGTAGTCGCTCGGGGCGGGGTTTCACCACGCGCCAAAAAACAATGAGACAAAATTAGCTTGTAAATAAATTTGATAGAGACATCCTCTGTAAGCTTTTGACTCATGTATGTTATTTCCACTATATTATTGAGTTTATTTGTAAATATCTGACTTGATATATAGACAGCTGTATCATAAGAATGTGCCCTAACTGCTTAGAAAACGAACGCGAGCTTGCTAAGCTACGGCGAAAGTTGTGGATTATTCAGGAAGTAAGCCGAATTAAGAACGAGTTGCTCAATTTTGATGCAGCCGCAAACTTTCGTAAATCAGTTGTCAATAGTAAGTATCGATGCGAATTGGAAACAATATTTGGGGTACCGTTTCATTGTATTAAGGATCGCTATCTCAATCTACTCAATGAGAGAAATCACATCTGTCATATGTATGCCTCATTTCGCCATGATTCAGTTATGCCGAGCTACTGGTAAGAGTATTTATGACTACTAAATTTGTTATGATTTGCATGATAAAGATAAAATGTTCCCCAATTTTACATCCCTCGCTCAGAGAGAGCAGAAGCGACAGGAGCTTCTTGAACGATCTGAACGACACGTTCGACAAGCCAAAGCCAAGCGTGATATGTATGAAGGCGCATCGTGGGCGAGCGATATTTCGAATGGTGTCACTACTGTAGCGAAGAAATCAACTGAAGCAACTCAGACAGACTCGACAACCGAGTCGTCCGAGTCCTTAAAAAAGGTGAGTGATGGATCCTCCCAGACAAACCCTGAGGTATCACCAATTCCTGAAGTAAATGTTAGCCCAGTTATGGTTGATGCCGAAGTAAATGCAACCCCAGATACAAGCGATAGAGGATTTCAAGCACGCCCCGATACAACTGATAGAGGATTTCAAGCACGTCCTCAAACTGTGGATGCTGAAATTGATAATAGTGCTCGTTCCTTGGATGTTGGAGTTAATACAAGTATTACTCAGCCTCCTGAGTTAACAGGTAATAAAAGTGTTGATAGAGAAAAGCATGTTCACTCCAGGGATTGGATCAAAGCTCTATTTAAAGCGAATCCTAACAAGGCTGCTCTCCGAATCCACCCTATTCGAAGAAAAACAGGTCGAGATGATCCGCGATACCTTCCTGGAGAAAAGGGTTCTCTCGTATCTGTTAGAAGTGGTAAGAAAATATAAAAATTATGGCTCGATTGACTGGGTAGCTACTGAAGCAAAAATCAGGGATATCTTGTATGACGGTGAAAGCAACTCAATCGATGAAGTTGGGGCGATGCGTGATGAAGAAACTCGAGCGCGAACACTTGTGCGACTGGAAAAGAAGAAGAGAACTGGAGAGGAATTAGAGGATCTCGACGTTATCCTTAAGGATCGCAGACTGCCTGACATTCGCTTCGGTCGGAAATCAACGTCGACGACTTCTGACAACGATCAAAGCCGATTCCAGATGCTATGGATTATTTCAAAGAATCGGAAAATGCTTGAGTCTAATGGTCTAAAGAAGAGCATCGTTCCAATCTTCAAAAACATGTATAAAGCTGACGAAAGCAGTCTGAAACAATACGTTTTGGTTAAAAAGGATCCATTGATGTAGAATCAAAACTGAAGCATTCGAAAAATTGATTGGCAATCGACACTTCGAGCATTTTTAGAAAATGGTGAAGAGCAGAGGCTTGGAACTCTCTATGGTAGGGGCAAGTGATGTTGAAAAGACTATTAAACCTTACGAACCTCTTGGTGATGACGATGAGCGCCACGGCCTCGCCATCAGCCTTGTCCGAGTGATACTCAGCAGAGTCCGAGCAGAGAAGGTCGATGTAGCCGGGCCTGTTATCTCGGAGAGAGGTGCGTCGCTGAGGGTTAAGCTTCAGCTTCTTGCACGCACCGCGCAGCTGCTTAGAGCGGTAAGGCTCAAGATGCGCGCGCAGCGCAGCTTCTCCATTCGCCGGGAAGTTGTTGACCAGATACACGATCACTTGCTCCATCGTCCGGGATTCTCTTTCTTGTGTGACACACCAGCCGGCATCGATCCTGCAGCGAGTCGCCCCTCCTCGGCCTGCCTGCGGGGTGATGTGCATCCGGCAGGATGTCGACAGTCCCACTCCTTTTGCAGGAGCCCCCACGCTGGTTTTGTCTCGCCTGCAGGCTGAACACGCGGCTGTGATTGGCCCACAGCCCCGGATCCTGCAGGTTTCCAACTAAAACCACCCAGCCTGAGCCGACTAACGTTTCAGATCAAACAGCTAGTACCGTTACTCAGCCAGGCGCGGTAGTGTGGATTTTAGGGAAGAAGCTTACCAGATACCTTGCGTTTTATGCACTCGGGAAAGGCTGTGGACCTCCCCTAGAGTTGTTATTTAGCTAAAAACGAATTAATAGCTAAGAATGCAAACAATGTATTTAACGTTAAATACGTTAATAACTTTCAGCGACTGTGAAATGTGTCGGTCATTTTCGTAATTGTTGCGTTCTTTGCTGGATCTGGTAGATGCTGCGCAAACATGCTAAACTTACATATTTAAGCGCTCAAGTACCTCGTGGCTTAAACCTTTCTGTTGTCTAGTGACGGTTCTGTGCTTTAGACAACGCGTGTCAAGCCCGTCGAGAGAGGGGTGTCTTCGAGAGCCTGTGCGCGCTCCTCCCGCTTGGCTTTTCACAAACCAAAAAGCCTACAAGCCAAACAGTCCTTCATCTCTACGCGACTACCGGTGGGCCACAACAACGATGGGTCGCAAGGACGACCCGCTTTGGCGCGAGTTCGTCATCGTTGTCCCGAAGTGCAAACAGACCAAACCGCACCCCGATGTGTCCTGCCGTTACTGCGGAGAGCTCATCAGGAACGCCCAGCCAAGCCGTCAACTTTACCCGCATGTTCGAGCCTGCCCCAGCGCCCCAGCAGCAACAAAAGTTATGTGGGCTGACTACAACGTTCAAAAGAAGCGAAAGGCAAGTCCTGCGCTTTTTCCCCGTCTAAAAGCCGTCGCAAAGGCTACAATGATTCCGTGCCCACGGGCCCCCAGTCGTGCTGACGAAGACGGAGGAGGGGGACATTCATCTGGACATCGCGATGGTATTCTTTACCGCCGGAATTCCATTTCGTGCGATCGAAAATACGTACATGCGCCGGCTGTTTAAGCGCTTAACACCATCCTTGAAGCTCCCTACTCGCCAAGCGTTGGCAACCTCGTTGCTAGTCAAAGCTTACAGTTTGGAGAAGGACAAGCTGGCGGAACTGTTAAGCAGACAGCAGTTTCTGGTGGTGATCACCGACGGTTGGTCAAACACTAACCGGGAAAGTATCGTAAATTACGTGCTTTGGGCGCCGGGAATGCGCCCGATGATGTGGTCGTCGGGTACCACGGGGTCCGAGTCACACACGGGTGACTACATGGCATCTGAGCTGCTTCGAATAATTTCTGATGTTGAAGAAGTGGCTGGCACTGGCAAGGTCTCAGCTGTCGTGTCCGACAATGCTGCTAACATGAAAAAGGCAGGGCGACTGGTCGAAGCGAAGCTCCCACATGTGGTGTTCAATGGCTGCTCGGCGCACGCAATGAACCTCCTCTTGAAAGATGTCTTCAAATTGGAGATATTTGCTGACGTGCTGAAGATGGCTGTAAAAGTTGTCACTTTTGTGCGTGCAAGGCACCTACTCCTTGATCGAGTCCGTGCATTCCGGCGTGAGCTGCCACAATCAGTGAAAGTAGGCGAGTTAGCGGCTACCATATCAACAAGGTGGTACGCTCAAGAAAAATGCATCAAGAGTGTCATTCGCAACAGGAAACCATTGAAAGCCGCATTTGCTGACTCAGAACTCATGAGTCACTACATGGACAAAGAGAGTCTGCGGAGGTTGAACGAGGTTCGAAGTATTATCCACGACAAACAGTTTTGGCGCAAAGCTAGAGTCGTGGTGCGACTCACAAAACCGATAACGAGCGCGTTGGCAGTCATGGAGACTGACTCCTGCTCCAACTCGCTCATTTTGCACGAGTTCCTTCGGCTGTACCAAACTCCAGAGTATACTGAAAGTATTTCTGCTTTGGCAGGCAGCACCGTTCAAGAGGACATTCGGAAGCTTATTGTCAAGCGGTGGGAATTCATCCGACCACCATCGGATTCGACGACAATCGCGTACTTGCTCGATCCGTCGAAAGACATTTTATCTTTGCCCAACGGTGGTCTTGATAATGACGGTGGTGTCAGATCGGCTGCAGAATGTGCTGGTGGAACGGACCGTGACCACGAACCAAACACCGAGTCAGGCAACGGACCACTCCGGAAGGTGGTCGGCAACGCTGTAGCACTTGCGAAACGCTTTGGTCTACCACCCGGCGTGAGCGCCGCTGCGTTTCGTGCATCTTTGTTATCATTTGTGAAGATGAAGAAGAACTGGACAAGAGCCGAGAGAGAGACTGCCGGTATGGACCCACCCCTGGACTGGTGGACACTTGACACGCAGTTTCCACTCCTTCAAAAATTCGCCGAGAAGATTCTCAGCATTCCAACATCCTCTGCAGCAAGCGAGCGCCTGTGGAGCATTCAGGGTTTCACGCACACCAAGCTTCGAAATCGCCTCAAGGTTCCAACAGTTGAGAAGTTGTCGTTCATCTACACCAACAACGGAGACCCGAAACCAACTCGATTGCCACTGTACAAGACACCGTCTCGGCCGACTGAACTCCACAGCGACAGTGACGACGACTGCAACGCAGACGACGATTCTCTCTTCGACGTGGACGACATCGAGTTCGAGTATCTCCTGGACGCGATAGTGAGCGTGGACATTTCGCAATAGCAGCTTGTCAGCTTTCCAAGCTTGATATCCCTGAGTTTTCATATCTCTTTGATTCCACTAAAACAAATCGACACCAAGTCCATTTGCTCCCAACATCGTCTCAACTGTTTCTTCAACTCGAGGGGAACCCCTTTGTGCCTTCATTCGTGCACGACAGTCTAGTTAGAAGGCACTACCAAGAAGCGTGGTGTCAACAAAGCGATACGTACTTCTGCCGTGCAGGACCAGCTACGTCATATCCAAGCTCCTGTTGCTATCGATGTCGCTCTGGGACGCGACTTCACCAGTAGACGGTCTATTGGCCGGGTACAGTCCACCTGGTCCTCCGCTGCATCTTAGGTCAGGCCCAGCTTGAAGAGAAGTTTCCGGCACAATTTCCTCGTCGTGATCTCTAGTCCAGCTCCACCAGGTCCGTGGTCCGTGGTCTCCTGGTCGTGGGTCGTGGCCGGCTTGGCGGACGGGTCACTGCCGATGACGTTCAGTCACCCTGAAACTGGAGCGGAGCAATCAAACTGATAAACAACGTTTGGTTATTTAACAGCTCATTGCCTTTGTGTGATCAGTGACGCACAAACCTGGTAAAATCAAGTGAAGCCTGACTGCATGTCCTGGCATAAGGGATAAAGTCAAAACGCTCTCTCCAGTGATCGCAAATTGCCATAAAAACCAAAGGGATTCTTCGAGGCCGACAAAACTGGAATAAAGTTCGATATTCTGTGTAGGAAATACAACATGAAACAAATTAGTACGTATCAATAGGGTCGATCGTATCCAAACCAGCCTACCACAAAGAGGGTCGATTGGTGAGTCCGTTTCGAGAGCTGGAGATCTCGAAATGACGGTGACGGTGTGTGTTGCCACCAGGAAGCCCCAAATTTGCCTTCCTTTCGCCAGCACAGTTTACTCTCCTTAGACCCGTCCCAGTTCTTCATGAAGTACTTCAGTAAAGGATGCACTGGTTCGGGAAGTTACAAGGAAGTATCCCCTCGTCAAACCCGTCCAGTAAATAGTACATGTATCGAATCCCCTTATCATACTCCCCTCACTCTCGGCCCTGAGCATCATGTCCACGCTGTCTTCAACCTTCTCCATGTCGTACGTGTACCGGCCGCCATATTCACTCTTTGCCATCTCGCTGCGCAAGTACTTCTTCACGTGAAACCAACATAGTAACACGGTCGCGCGCGGAAACTCTTTTCGTAGAAGTGAAACCTCTCTAAGTCCTTGTCGATCATCAAAACTCTTATCTGGTCCCAGTTTGGGTTCTCACGCTTGAAGGCCGAGATAGAATCCTTCATGCATGCGTGGCTTTCGTTCTCAATCAACCAATGAGTAACATATTGCCCCTGCAAACATATAATTAAGCGTGAGATTGTAAATCTAGGAGCCCCATATTTTATTTCAAGCAGAAGTTGGACTTACATTACCGAAGACGTCGTTCACCATAAAACTGAACAGTTTGTAGCGCGACACACTCGTGTTGTGAGTGGAATCCAGGAGCACAACCTCTGGAAAGGCTTGGAAAAGCCTCCGCATTTGGTGCGATTGCAGAGTGATAGCCTGGGCGGTCTTCTTATCGTCGACAAACACGGTCGGCGAATTACCCTCGGCACTGCAAAAGCTTCTCAAAACAATTTCCAGCCTAGCCTCCGGCGTTGGAGCAGACAAACGTTCTTGCTTCAATTTCTGGGCCAGGTTGTGGACATCCTTCAGAATGACTTTGCGGTCTACGTTACACAAAACAATACAAAGTGTCAGCAACTTTAACAAACACCCTCATACCAAACAATACAAACAATACAAACTCTCCGTCCGCGTACCTGTTGTTTTGCGCAGGTACTTCCGGATCATCTTGGGCTTGGATCCAGCAAGGCGTAGCTCGTTGACCATCTCAATGACCCCTCGTCTTGTACCTGACGCTGCGAGTGATAGTTGGTGTACACTGCATGACCCACAGCATGATTATGCTTCGTAAAGCACCGAGTGACCTTGACTTGGAACGAACCTCCTTCATTCTTCCGTAGGAGCGTAGCCGCGATGTGAGCCTTGCAGCCGAGACTGTGCACCAGGTGTCCGTCGCGCTTGCCCTCACCTCTCGAGCGTTGGTCGCGTGCGTGAGTGCACTCATACTTCCTGTAGTACGAGCCTTGGTATTCATGTATGAGCTCGTCACGACTCCATTTGGTATTGGCTTTAATAACCTTGTTTCTTGCAGAAGGAAGAATCGACGTCCGCACGCAAAACATTTGGTGCGTACTCTCCAGGTACGCGGAGATGTAGGCGTCGAACGAGTCCGAGTGCCAGATTCTGTCAATTCCGGGCGCATCCACGATGACGGCTGGCGGCTCGTCGTCCGACGAGTCACCTCGCATTCTCCCGGCGGGTTGGCGCGGCATCTACAGAGTCAAGACAGCAAGCGGGGCGGTGTGAGAGTAGTAGAGATCACAAGCATAGAGGGAGGGGCACGTACAGGAGGGAGAGAGGCCACAACGGGGGAGCAATCGAGCTGGCAGGAGGCTTCTGTGTGGGGGTCGTAATTTGATAATGAACGGGTGGAAGAACGCGCGCAAAAAATTCACAAATTTAGAGGGGAGGTTTTGAGAATCTAGGATGGGGAGGTTTTGAGAATCTAGGATGGGGAGGTTTTGAGAATCTAGGATGGGGAGATTTTGAGAATCTATTTTTATTTTTCCGTCGTCATAAACAACCATCACTCACGCCACAAGACCAACACTCCTCGTTTGTACCACTAGTCTATGCCGAGGGAGATAACACAGCGAAATAAATAATGTTACTTCAGGTACTACTTCGAAGTATCAAGCAGCACGATGATGGAAAATAGATTATGGCATTCTTGTTACTAGGGTTTAGGGTGTGAGTTCTTAACATTTGCATGCATCGACGCGAAGGCTTGATACATGTATAACCTGTAGTATTATTGGCCAAACTGTTAAATAATACAGATGCGACTGGGTAAAAAATAATTTCAGGGACCGTGAGAATAAATAATGGAGGTGACACAAAAGTATTTGTTGAAGGGCTTACGCAGCTTGTCTATCTAGGCAGTCGGCGGGTGATTAAGGTAAACGGCCAGTTTAATCAGTTTAAGTCGGCAATTTGACTTGAATAAACTATGTTTTGAGACCCGAGCGACTTAACAAAAAAGTACTGTCGAATTTCATTAAATTTGGTCTCAAAGCATAGTTTATTCAAGTCAAATTGCCGACTTAAACTGATTTCGTGACGAAAACGAAAGGTTTTCTTTGATCAGGTGCACCGAGCCAAACGAGGTGTGTTTACCGACGCAAACACAAATGAAAAATAGGGAAGCGGTGGAGATTTCAGAACGATGCGTGAAACTCTCAAACTCGATCTCCATCAAAAGTTATTGGCGCTTAAACATCAGTCGTTGTTTTGCCGACTTAAACTGGCCGTTTACCTTAGTGAATTTGCTTGGATATCAGCATACATTATTAGCTTCACGAGGAAAACAACTTCTAATGCAACGGGTACGTGTATTTATCGACAACTTGATATAGTCCGAAGCAATAAAGAAGCAGAGCGTTTGTAGTGCTGTCACATTTTCACCGCGTTCTACTTCCTCAAATCCTCGGCTAATGCATTCAGCGTTTGTTGGAGAGTGTCCGTACGAGTGATCACTTGATCCATTTCGAGTCGTGTCGAGTCCAAGTTCTTCATTTGCTCGGCTAATAAAGCCATCGTTTGTTGGTGGAGATAGTCCATACGTTCGTTAACTTGATCCAAGTCGAGTGGGGTTCGTTTGTTTTCAGATGAGCGGTGGACGTGCTCTTGTGCACGCGAGGCAATGTCGTGTCGAGCATTTGCTTTTGGCCTTTGAATGGTGTCTCGATTTGCTGGTGATGCATTAGTTCCATCGTGGCCTGCATCGTTTTCACCTTGATCGCGCAATTGCTTTAGCATTTGCCCCTCTTCAAGATGCCGCAATGTAGCCTTACATTCTTTCTTGGTAGCATAAGGGAACCATGTGTGTAAAGTAGACCATTTCAACTCTTCATCACACCTCGCCTTGTCGAGCAATAGCGTAGCGCTGATCGTTTCTTGCATTTCTTCAGGTCGGATCCTGCCCCAGAACACTGGATCGGTGGGAGAGTCCGTACTCAGTAGCTGGTCATTCACTCGTGCAAGACACTGTCGAAATACAGTTTCGACCAACCGGCGAAACGTCCAATCCATCTCCTCCCCACTCCTTTTTTCTGTGCTGTGTAGGCATCGATAACGATGGCAAGCACAATATTCAATAGCACGTACGTTTCCAACGCCACGTAGGCCCAGTAGTAAACGACCGAGCAGTCAATGTCCTTAATGCTGTCGAAGTCAAATTCACCAAAAATCATGTTAATGCACGTTTTCATCGCCTTCAGAAATGTCGAGAACTCATAGACGCTGTCGCCAAACAGCACTTGACCAGCGGCTGCAAACGCCACAAAAACCAGTGCAAATACCAACACAAATGGCCCGAACGTATCAACGGCGCACTGCATCGTTCGCGTCAGCATGCTTAGCTCTTCGTGATCACGACAAGCATACATAATGCCCAGTGCAAGCGTTAAAACTGCTGCGGTAGCAAGAATCTTCAGCAAGACTGTCAGTCTGGCGATCAGTTCAAACGAGCCTGTTACGGATTTCAGAGTGTCACTCGCTTCGCCATCCATGGAGCCACCCTCTCCAATACTCGCAAGGTTGCGTTTGAAGTCGGAGTTTATCATGATGGTCTGTGTGACAAGTACCGTGAAGTAGAACGAGTAGACAATGAATCCCCCGCTGTACTTGATCAGGAACCAAGCCTTGCGCTTCATCTGGGACCAACTCCATCGAGACTCATCAAACCTTTGCCTTAGCGTCCGACGCGACTCAAGCTTTTGCGTTAACGTTGGACGCTTCGAATCTTTGGAGAAGACTGGGGTTGATCCGGTGACTCGCCCACATGACGCCTTTCATTTGACGGCTCCTCTGGTTCTCTTAGTGAAAGCAACGCATGATCGAATGCATCATTCAGTGAAGAGAGCAGACGTTGCTTTCTACTCTCCTTTATGTCCGAAACGATCGTAAAAAGGAAAACCCACGAAAACCACAAAACTGTAAGACCGTCAAGTACGATCGGAGTAGCGGAGGGGTAGTGGTCCAGCAGTGTTGCTGTCGTGGAAGCGCTGGGCTCAACGTATCCTCCGTCATTGAAATCAAACCGCAACTTCGTCACCGCATACCCTGGAACTTGTGCGTTTAGCGTAATAACAGTGATGAGAAGCTGTGATGTCGATGAGTTGAGCCAACTTCCGCTGTCTTTCTTGTCGGTCAGTAGTGCGGTAGCTACAGACACGTTCGTTTCAAACCCGATGAAAAACTCGTCCGTGGTGGTCCGTGACTCGTCGAAGCAAGTCGTGTACATATCAAGGAGAGACGATGGGGTGTCGCAGTCTCCTGCTTCCATGTACGTCACTTCAAAATGAACAGCGCCGAGCACCTTGCTGAACGTAGCAATTCGACCCCATTGATCCGTCGGCAGAGCAGCTCCATTGTAGGCGGTAGTAGCGAAAACCTGGGGAGTGAACGTGTCGTTGAGCCAGTCGAAAATGTCGGGAATTGTGGCAATGTTGTAGAACTTGACGGGGGACTGGTCCGTGATGGCGTCACTTCCTGACGTCGCGAGCGTCGAGAAACCCCGTAATGCTGTTGAAACATGCTAGTGGTCGGAAAGTGGAGGAACATCGCAGAGACGAATATACTGAAGGAGAAGATGGCGAGGATGATCTTCTTCAAGACTTCCCCGTGCTTCTCATCGAGCTCCAACACGTCTTGTGCATCCTTGAGTGAGATTGGTGATGTTGGAACGATCTCCTTCCTGGGTTGCGGTTGCGTAGCAGTAGGTGTTTCACTTTGTTGATATTTGACGGTGCTTTCACCAGTGGGCGACACACTGATGGCATGATCATCTCCTGTCGGCGCCATGTTGGCTTTTGACTGTTTTGAGACTGCAGATGTTGGCTGGGCTTGATGCTTGGACGTCGAATTGGGGAATGAAGTTTGGAAGAGCACTGCATTTTCCTGGCTTCAGGTGAAAACATCCAAGGTCGACACAGCGCATTCGCCAACGTGACGATCACTGGAACGCTACTCCGAACCGAGGAACAACCTTTTTGGTTGCCTACGGGCGTGCTAAAGGATCACTCGCTCTACGACTTAAACAATTTGGCTCCTATAGTGGCAGATTCTCTTCTAGTGAGGCAAGAGATCCGCGTTCAGAAGGTGACCAAAGGCTTTCCTACTACTTGCAACACACGGACGCTCGGAATTTGCCCTTGGGTGGAGAAATTTTAGGAACAACTTTTATTTTCTTTTTAATGTTGCCTACGGTCGAGATAAGTAACACAATACACCTCACCTTATTATTATGATTCGTGAAGTGAATTGCCACCAACAATAATTCCATCACTTCCAGCTGGGAATCGCTCACAGCTAACATGAAAAACATCACATTGGGTGGCACCCTTGAAAATCTCAACACGACCGACATCACATTGCTTGGAGTCGAACACGACATGTGTCGAGGACATGAAGCACCTTACCGACCGCATATGACTGACGACGACTAACCTCCGCAAGGAGTACCCGCCCTTACAGAAGCTAAACTTCGAGTGGAATGTACGAGTCCAGTTCTCTCAGAGCATTTGAAGGCTCGCACGCATTGTCGGTTATGTCGATGACGGCTCCGGTGAAGAGGATTTGGCGCTTACAACGGTCCGGAAGCCTTTCAGCACCAGCACCTGTAACTTAGTGGGGGTATGTCACATTGAGTGCGTCGTGGTGGTGATTTGGGCTCATTTCCTCACAGCTTCCACCGAAGGTGGAAGCTGTGTGATATTTTGTCACGGAAGCGCTCGCTGAAGTGCCAAATGCGCCATGAATCCTGAGGTCAGTAATTGCCTGTTACGAAACACCAATCGAGCTAAAACCACCACAGGAAGGCTTCACAGGAACTGGACTTCATGGTGCAAATGCCAATTTAACAGCTACTGCGAGGCTATTTCTTTGGATCATCTGTGAGAGAAGTAAAAAGAAACTTACCCAAATACCACAGAAGGTTGAGTAAACCCATGCAACCAAAGTCGGCACAAATGCGCAGCACGGCGAGCTCTGTTTCTTTAAAAGACAAGTTGTTGGAGGATCCGCAGACGATTCTAAAATTTCTCCACCCAAGGTCAAACTTCGAACGTCTGGGTGTTGCAAATAGTAGGAAAGCCTTTGGCATTGGCTACCTTCTGAACGCGTATCTTGCCTCACTAGAAGAGAATCTGCCACTATAGGAGCCAACTGGTTTAACCCTATCGTTACCGTCATACATTTACTGTTTGAAGGGATTCCATACAAACTCCAAGATAAACGCCCTAAAATGGTACTTAAAGTCCCATTCTATTGCATAAGGTTGCAGAGGTAGTTGGTCTCAAATGATAGAAATAGGGAGGTTTTACGCGACTCTTCGATAAAAGATACCTCAGGTACCATTTTACTGCAACGTTTTGATTGGGTGGTTAGATGAAAAAGTAGCAGCAAGAGCAGTACAGTGCGGAACAGAGCAGTACCGTGAAGATCGCTACATGTACTGGGAAAATCGCGGTAGCAAAGATCGCGGGCTGGACGAAAGAAGCAGATCAAAACGCAAGTGCGCTGTTTGTAAGTTCGAACGCAGAAATGCCACTAAAACACAGACTACTGCGAAACACATAAGGTTGCGCTTTGTAAGCGTTCGTCCCCACCAAGCCGCACCTTTGTCAGCAGGAAACTTGGACCTGCTGGCAAAACCCCATTTATTCTACATACCCAAGCAAGTGTACACAGCAGATGGGAACTTGAAGCGCATTTCCAGACGCAGCATCTACTTTTGAAGGAGCTCCATAGCCTCCACTGTAGCTAAAACGTAGTTGGTAGCAGCCTTAGCTCAGAACTAGCGTGGATAATAATATCATCGCTACGTACCCTACCATGTTCACGTAGGAGTTGCGTTCACTGGCTCCGCTGACATAAAACCTTACACACTAGTCGTTCGTGGCGTGGTGACCAGGGGTCTTCGATGTAGGGCTCTCGGGTCGGGCGTCCGTCACGGCGTCGCACTGCTGTCTTCTGTGGTGTGGCAGAGAATGTTGTGACTTTGGGTAGACAGCCAGGACTCTTTGGCAACACAAATTGGTTGTGGATCCACAGGAGCTACATGTGGAGTCGTATTCGCTGAAGTTGGTAGGTCTGTAACATGATGAAGACGAAACGCGACGAATTATGTATCGTACTATAGGCTGCCAGGTTGACGCGCCCACTAGTGCATTATTCGTTTTTTTCGTTTCCAGGACATGAGTCTGTGAAGCTACAGAGATTGTGTACTGCGAAGTCTTGGCGCAGGTTTTGTAACGTAAGGACAAGACATGTCAAGTCGGAGCAAATATATTTTTGTTTGTATGGAAAGGTTGAATCTCAAACGCACGGAAGTACATGTATTATGAAAGTTCGCTATACTCCTCCCGTTGGCGAATGAGCCGATGCAAACCAAGTTTTCGGTTCTTTTACACACGAGAGAAGGATCTTTCGAGTTTTGTTACAATGCCCTGCTGAGGATAATGAGTAAGATATAGAGTGCTGCAAGTATTGTATGGCGGTGTATCACCCGTAACTCAACGTTAGAAAGCGAGTTGGCGGTTTCTCTCACCAGTGACTCAACGTTGGGAAGCGATTATTTGTTTCTACACAGAGTAGATCCTTCAACGTCGATCGCTCCTGAGACCGTGTCTCAAGAGGCAATTAGAGGTCGCTACCACAGTGCTTATCCTCGGTTTGGTGGCAACGCATTCTGCAAGTTGATGAGAAAGTTATCTATATTATTTCGCATACATAAATGACTGTGAGTGAGAACTGCGTAGCCCGTGCAGTGTGCAGGACCGTCGTCATGAGGGCAGCGTCGCAGTTATCGATGACCACACCCCCAGCAACGAGCAGGTCGTACACCATGGTGGCTATCAATGCCCAGTAGCAGAACGACGTTCTGGTAAAGTCTGGCCGGCATCAGCGGCATCGGCAGGGCTGGTGCAAGCACAACCAGCGGCGTTTGGCGGCAACGAGCAGCTCGAACCGCGCGTGGTGGCCGTCGGAAACAACTGGGAAGCCAACGTCCTGGCAATCGCTGGTCGAAACCAGGTCGTCGGCGGGGTCTTTGTCGACCAAGACCAGCGCTGTGGCAGGAAGCAACGGACAGGCCGTATCCTGTTGCTGGCAACCACTGGGAGGACAGCGTCCTGGTAAACCTGGCCAGATTCATGACCGTGGGTAAGGGTGTCGCCGACCATGACCTGTACCATCTCGGCTCCAACGAGGCACTTGTACAGCGTGGTGGCCGATGGCAAGGTGTCGCCGACCGCAACCGGTAGAATCTCGGCAGCAACGAGCAGCCGTACGGGTGCCGGCCGTCGGCTAGCGCTGGAAGCACATCGTCATGTCTAGTCACCAAACTCAGGGCCGTCTGCACGGTTGTCTTCTTGCGCGACCAGCAGCATTTCAGGAGCGACTTTGCGCGACCGTAGCCTGGCTGGAGTCGCTGGTCTGTTGTTACCTGCCCAAATGTGAGCAGCATTTTGGCAGCCACCAGCAGAATTTCGGCAGCGACCTTGCGCGACTAGCAGCATTTCGGCAGCGACGACCGCTTGTACAGCATGGCGGCCACTGGCAAACGCTGGCTGGAATTGAAACCATCGGCAGCGCCGTCTTCATCCGTGACTAGCAGCGAGCATGTCGTACAGTGTGGTCATCGTCGGCAATCGCTGACCAGAACCAGGTATTGATATTGCCGACCGCGACCAGCAGCATTTTGGCCGCAACGTGCCGCTCGTACACCATGGCGACCGTCGGCGACCGCTGGGAGGGCGTTCCTGGCAATCACTAGCCGGGGCCAGAGCCGTCGACACGGCCGTCGTCGAGAATCAACGAGTAGGCTATTCAACTCGGTGGCCGTCGCAGGACAGCATCCTGGCAAACGCTGGCCGGAAAAATGAAGGGTCCTCGCCGAGAGCGACCAGCAACCGGTCGGTGTTGCAGCGCAGTATGAAAACAGCGTTTATGTGATGGCTGGCCGGCACGGGTCTCGTCGAGAGCAACCAGCAGCGTTTCGGCCGACAACGAGCAGATTTGGGGTGTCCGCAAGCACGACGTGGCAACGTAGAGACGAGTTGATAGCGATGTTGGTGGCAGCCGGCAAATTTGGAAATGACACTGAATTGGCGGCGCGCGCAAAACGAGCTAGCTTTCCACGCGGCTTTCGCGCGCAAAATGGGTGCGAAAGTTGGAAACTCGTGCAACGGTTGAAGATACCATTTAGAGAACAGCGATTGGCGGAAACGCGTGAAAGCGAACCCGGAGGGGAAAGGTGATTCCGCCAATCAGGGCCATGCGCCTTGTTGAAGATACCATTTGGAGGATAGTGGTTGGTGGAACTCGTTGACGGAAGGACAGTGATTGGCGGAACTCGTGAAAGTGAGTCGGAGAAGCCGCTTTGCGTAAATGTTGCACGAACGGGTTTCAGCTCGGCGTGACGCGTCGAAATGAAAGTCAACTTCAACATCTTATAAGGCATGTATGTATATTATAGTATTAGTCGAGTGGAGCAAATATGTTCAGTTTGTGTGGTCTCAATTGCGATGGCAAACGTTTCAGGCGCCGAAGACCCGCAGCTATTTCCCTTTGGCGAAACTGCAATCTGACTGAAGCCGCAAGATCAAATGAAGTCATATTCGAGATGTCATCAACGCGGTAGAACGAACACGCCGTAGATTTGCAACAAGGGTTTATTGATAAATACATGCCGGCAGAGGTGTTGTTGCTGTTACCGCCAGGGTGTTGTGTAGGGGTGTTGTTACCGCTGTCAGGGTGCCGTTGCCGCCACCAGGGAAGTTGTTACGGCCCCACGTACGTGGTAACCTCAATGTACGCGACCACGGCAACGTAACCAAGTCTAACTAGGAATGACAGTGCGTCAGGTATGGACTGCGTTCATCAGCACGTCAACGTACGTGACCATCGCTGTGTACGTCACAACGGCAACGTAACAGCACCTAACTAGCGATGATGCAGCGGTAGTGTCAGGTATGAACTACGTTCACCAACACGTCAACGTACGTGGCCACCGCTGTGTACGTGACCACGACAATGTAACAGTCGGGCTTTGCTTTAGAGGCCTCAAAACGGTAGCCCAGGGGATGCGAGTTAGCGGTTTCTCACCGGGACCCAACATTGAGAAGCGAGTGTTCGTTTCTCAACATTGAACCAACAGTGACTTCATGCACAATCTTAAAAAATAATATATTCCGTTTCCTCTCTCCTTCGTTCACTCTCTTCTCGTCCGCCCGTAGAGTAGATGCTTCAACGAAGGTGTGTCAAGTTTCTCAAGTTGATGTTGTAGCGAGGTAGCGCAACGCTGTTGGTGTTGTTGTCGCATTTTTGCCAGAGTGTTGAGTGCTGTTGCAACTGGCACGAGTCGTGCTGCACGACCTTGATGAGGACGTCCATGCGATGACAATGACGCTAGTGGTGCGAGTATGGTGGGAATATTTGCGAGGATGGCGGCAAGAAGCATCAGGTGGGAGTAGTCGTAATGGTCTTATCGTCGTTGTCGCTTTTTTAGTTGACAGAATCAGTCAATGTGATGGTGAGCGAGAAGATCTTGGCTAAGCTGATCATGTGCATTGGCGGTTGATCTCGCCCCGGCAAGTCGATAATGCCCCGATAGTGAGGGTCTGCCAGAAACTCTAGCTGTATACTAACACCGTTGGGATAATAATGTGCAGTACAAATGACTACGAATGGTTTAGCTACGAGTTCCAGGTCGAACGCCACAGCCTCATAAGGTGTTGAAGTTGACTTTCATTTCGACGCGTCACGCCGAGCTGAAACCCGTTCGTGCAACATTTACGCGAAGCGGCTTCTCCGACTCACTTTCACGAGTTCCGCCAATCACTGTCCTTCCGTCAACGAGTTCCACCAACCACTATCCTCCAAATGGTATCTTCAACAAGGCGCATGGCCCTGATTGGCGGAATCACCTTTCCCCTCCGGGTTCGCTTTCACGCGTTTCCGCCAATCGCTGTTCTCTAAATGGTATCTTCAACCGTTGCACGAGTTTCCAACTTTCGCACCCATTTTGCGCGCGAAAGCCGCGTGGAAAGCTAGCTCGTTTTGCGCGCGCCGCCAATTCAGTGTCATTTCCAAATTTGCCGGCTGCCACCAACATCGCTATCAACTCGTCTCTACGTTGCCACGTCGTGCTTGCGGACACCCCAAATCTGCTCGTTGTCGGCCGAAACGCTGCTGGTTGCTCTCGACGAGACCCGTGCCGGCCAGCCATCACATAAACGCTGTTTTCATACTGCGCTGCAACACCGACCGGTTGCTGGTCGCTCTCGGCGAGGACCCTTCATTTTTCCGGCCAGCGTTTGCCAGGATGCTGTCCTGCGACGGCCACCGAGTTGAATAGCCTACTCGTTGATTCTCGACGACGGCCGTGTCGACGGCTCTGGCCCCGGCTAGTGATTGCCAGGAACGCCCCCTCCCAGCGGTCGCCGACGGTCGCCATGGTGTACGAGCGGCACGTTGCGGCCAAAATGCTGCTGGTCGCGGTCGGCAATATCAATACCTGGTTCTGGTCAGCGATTGCCGACGATGACCACACTGTACGACATGCTCGCTGCTAGTCACGGATGAAGACGGCGCTGCCGATGGTTTCAATTCCAGCCAGCGTTTGCCAGTGGCCGCCATGCTGTACAAGCGGTCGTCGCTGCCGAAATGCTGCTAGTCGCGCAAGGTCGCTGCCGAAATTCTGCTGGTGGCTGCCAAAATGCTGCTCACATTTGGGCAGGTAACAACAGACCAGCGACTCCAGCCAGGCTACGGTCGCGCAAAGTCGCTCCTGAAATGCTGCTGGTCGCGCAAGAAGACAACCGTGCAGACGGCCCTGAGTTTGGTGACTAGACATGACGATGTGCTTCCAGCGCTAGCCGACGGCCGGCACCCGTACGGCTGCTCGTTGCTGCCGAGATTCTACCGGTTGCGGTCGGCGACACCTTGCCATCGGCCACCACGCTGTACAAGTGCCTCGTTGGAGCCGAGATGGTACAGGTCATGGTCGGCGACACCCTTACCCACGGTCATGAATCTGGCCAGGTTTACCAGGACGCTGTCCTCCCAGTGGTTGCCAGCAACAGGATACGGCCTGTCCGTTGCTTCCTGCCACAGCGCTGGTCTTGGTCGACAAAGACCCCGCCGACGACCTGGTTTCGACCAGCGATTGCCAGGACGTTGGCTTCCCAGTTGTTTCCGACGGCCACCACGCGCGGTTCGAGCTGCTCGTTGCCGCCAAACGCCGCTGGTTGTGCTTGCACCAGCCCTGCCGATGCCGCTGATGCCGGCCAGACTTTACCAGAACGTCGTTCTGCTACTGGGCATTGATAGCCACCATGGTGTACGACCTGCTCGTTGCTGGGGTGTGGTCATCGATAACTGCGACGCTGCCCTCATGACGACGGTCCTGCACACTGCACGGGCTACGCAGTTCTCACTCACAGTCATTTATGTATGCGAAATAATATAGATAACTTTCTCATCAACTTGCAGAATGCGTTGCCACCAAACCGAGGATAAGCACTGTGGTAGCGACCTCTAATTGCCTCTTGAGACACGGTCTCAGGAGCGATCGACGTTGAAGGATCTACTCTGTGTAGAAACAAATAATCGCTTCCCAACGTTGAGTCACTGGTGAGAGAAACCGCCAACTCGCTTTCTAACGTTGAGTTACGGGTGATACACCGCCATACAATACTTGCAGCACTCTATATCTTACTCATTATCCTCAGCAGGGCATTGTAACAAAACTCGAAAGATCCTTCTCTCGTGTGTAAAAGAACCGAAAACTTGGTTTGCATCGGCTCATTCGCCAACGGGAGGAGTATAGCGAACTTTCATAATACATGTACTTCCGTGCGTTTGAGATTCAACCTTTCCATACAAACAAAAATATATTTGCTCCGACTTGACATGTCTTGTCCTTACGTTACAAAACCTGCGCCAAGACTTCGCAGTACACAATCTCTGTAGCTTCACAGACTCATGTCCTGGAAACGAAAAAAACGAATAATGCACTAGTGGGCGCGTCAACCTGGCAGCCTATAGTACGATACATAATTCGTCGCGTTTCGTCTTCATCATGTTACAGACCTACCAACTTCAGCGAATACGACTCCACATGTAGCTCCTGTGGATCCACAACCAATTTGTGTTGCCAAAGAGTCCTGGCTGTCTACCCAAAGTCACAACATTCTCTGCCACACCACAGAAGACAGCAGTGCGACGCCGTGACGGACGCCCGACCCGAGAGCCCTACATCGAAGACCCCTGGTCACCACGCCACGAACGACTAGTGTGTAAGGTTTTATGTCAGCGGAGCCAGTGAACGCAACTCCTACGTGAACATGGTAGGGTACGTAGCGATGATATTATTATCCACGCTAGTTCTGAGCTAAGGCTGCTACCAACTACGTTTTAGCTACAGTGGAGGCTATGGAGCTCCTTCAAAAGTAGATGCTGCGTCTGGAAATGCGCTTCAAGTTCCCATCTGCTGTGTACACTTGCTTGGGTATGTAGAATAAATGGGGTTTTGCCAGCAGGTCCAAGTTTCCTGCTGACAAAGGTGCGGCTTGGTGGGGACGAACGCTTACAAAGCGCAACCTTATGTGTTTCGCAGTAGTCTGTGTTTTAGTGGCATTTCTGCGTTCGAACTTACAAACAGCGCACTTGCGTTTTGATCTGCTTCTTTCGTCCAGCCCGCGATCTTTGCTACCGCGATTTTCCCAGTACATGTAGCGATCTTCACGGTACTGCTCTGTTCCGCACTGTACTGCTCTTGCTGCTACTTTTTCATCTAACCACCCAATCAAAACGTTGCAGTAAAATGGTACCTGAGGTATCTTTTATCGAAGAGTCGCGTAAAACCTCCCTATTTCTATCATTTGAGACCAACTACCTCTGCAACCTTATGCAATAGAATGGGACTTTAAGTACCATTTTAGGGCGTTTATCTTGGAGTTTGTATGGAATCCCTTCAAACAGTAAATGTATGACGGTAACGATAGGGTTAAACCAGTTGGCTCCTATAGTGGCAGATTCTCTTCTAGTGAGGCAAGATACGCGTTCAGAAGGTAGCCAATGCCAAAGGCTTTCCCTACTATTTGCAACACCCAGACGTTCGAAGTTTGACCTTGGGTGGAGAAATTTTAGAATCGTCTGCGGATCCTCCAACAACTTGTCTTTTAAAGAAACAGAGCTCGCCGTGCTGCGCATTTGTGCCGACTTTGGTTGCATGGGTTTACTCAACCTTCTGTGGTATTTGGGTAAGTTTCTTTTTACTTCTCTCACAGATGATCCAAAGAAATAGCCTCGCAGTAGCTGTTAAATTGGCATTTGCACCATGAAGTCCAGTTCCTGTGAAGCCTTCCTGTGGTGGTTTTAGCTCGATTGGTGTTTCGTAACAGGCAATTACTGACCTCAGGATTCATGGCGCATTTGGCACTTCAGCGAGCGCTTCCGTGACAAAATATCACACAGCTTCCACCTTCGGTGGAAGCTGTGAAAATGAGCCCAAATCACCACCACGACGCACTCAATGTGACATACCCCCACTAAGTTACAGGTGCTGGTGCTGAAAGGCTTCCGGACCGTTGTAAGCGCCAAATCCTCTTCACCGGAGCCGTCATCGACATAACCGACAATGCGTGCGAGCCTTCAAATGCTCTGAGAGAACTGGACTCGTACATTCCACTCGAAGTTTAGCTTCTGTAAGGGCGGGTACTCCTTGCGGAGGTTAGTCGTCGTCAGTCATATGCGGTCGGTAAGGTGCTTCATGTCCTCGACACATGTCGTGTTCGACTCCAAGCAATGTGATGTCGGTCGTGTTGAGATTTTCAAGGGTGCCACCCAATGTGATGTTTTTCATGTTAGCTGTGAGCGATTCCCAGCTGGAAGTGATGGAATTATTGTTGGTGGCAATTCACTTCACGAATCATAATAATAAGGTGAGGTGTATTGTGTTACTTATCTCGACCGTAGGCAACATTAAAAAGAAAATAAAAGTTGTTCCTAAAATTTCTCCACCCAAGGGCAAATTCCGAGCGTCCGTGTGTTGCAAGTAGTAGGGAAAGCCTTTGGTCACCTTCTGAACGCGGATCTCTTGCCTCACTAGAAGAGAATCTGCCACTATAGGAGCCAAATTGTTTAAGTCGTAGAGCGAGTGATCCTTTAGCACGCCCGTAGGCAACCAAAAAGGTTGTTCCTCGGTTCGGAGTAGCGTTCCAGTGATCGTCACGTTGGCGAATGCGCTGTGTCGACCTTGGATGTTTTCACCTGAAGCCAGGAAAATGCAGTGCTCTTCCAAACTTCATTCCCCAATTCGACGTCCAAGCATCAAGCCCAGCCAACATCTGCAGTCTCAAAACAGTCAAAAGCCAACATGGCGCCGACAGGAGATGATCATGCCATCAGTGTGTCGCCCACTGGTGAAAGCACCGTCAAATATCAACAAAGTGAAACACCTACTGCTACGCAACCGCAACCCAGGAAGGAGATCGTTCCAACATCACCAATCTCACTCAAGGATGCACAAGACGTGTTGGAGCTCGATGAGAAGCACGGGAAGTCTTGAAGAAGATCATCCTCGCCATCTTCTCCTTCAGTATATTCGTCTCTGCGATGTTCCTCCACTTTCCGACCACTAGCATGTTTCAACAGCATTACGGGGTTTCTCGACGCTCGCGACGTCAGGAAGTGACGCCATCACGGACCAGTCCCCGTCAAGTTCTACAATATTGCAACTATCCCCGACATTTTCGACTGGCTCAACGACACGTTCACTCCCCAGGTTTTCGCTACTACCGCCTACAATGGAGCTGCTCTGCCGACAGATCAATGGGGTCGAATTGCTACGTTCAGCAAGGTGCTCGGCGCTGTTCATTTTGAAGTGACGTACATGGAAGCAGGAGACTGCGACACCCCATCGTCTCTCCTTGATATGTACACGACTTGCTTCGACGAGTCACGGACCACCACGGACGAGTTTTTCATCGGGTTTGAAACGAACGTGTCTGTAGCTACCGCACTACTGACCGACAAGAAAGACATCGGTACCTGGTTGAACTCATCGACATCACAGCTTCGCATCACTGTTATCACGCTCAACGGACAACTCTCAGTGACGAAGTTGCAGTTTGATTTCAAGGACGGAGGGTACATTAAGCCCAGCGCTTCAACGACAGCAACACTGTTGGACCAATATCCGTCCGCTACTCCGATCGTACTTGACGTTCTTACAGTTTTGTGGTTTTCGTGGGTTTTCCTTTCTGCGATCATTTCGGACAGAAGGAGAAGGAAATGGAATCCCGTACCGCTTCCTCGTGGTTGGTCGTTGAGCTGGCTGACGTTTGCAATTGATGGTGCGAAAAGCGATTAGAGACTGGGCGTTTCCAGATAATTGGTCCGTGATTGACTACTGCAGGGGACCAATTGTCTTCTTGTTCTACATTACTGTGCTTATCACACAAACTATCATGATGAACGCCGACTTCAGACGCAACCTTACGAGGATTGGACAGGGTGGAGCAATTGATGGTGAAGACACTGACACTCTGAAATCCGTAACAAGGTCTTTTGGGCTCATCGCCAGCCTGACGGTCTTGCTGAGGCTTTTTGCTACCGCTGCGGTTTAAACGCTTGGGCTACGCATTCTCACTACCTTTCGCGGCCATGTTGGCCTAAGCATCTTGACGCGAACGATGAAAAGGCCGTAAAAAATTCTGGACCTTTTCGGTGATATTTGCCATCATTTTCGTGGCATTCGCAGCCTCTGGCACAGTGCTGTTTGGCGACCGTGTCCAGGAGTTCTCGTCATTTCTGAAGGCGATGAAAACGTGCATGAACATGATTTATGGTGAATTTGACTTCGACAGCATCAAGGACATTGACTACTCGGTCGTGTACTACTGGGCCTACATGACAATGGAAACGTTTGTGCTGTTGAACATTGTGCTTGCCATCGTTATCGATGCGTATACAAAAGAGAGAAAGGCGAAAGAACAGAGCAAATGTTGGAAATTTCCCCGGGTGGTCGGCAATGTGTTTCGGCAGTCGCTAGCAAGCGTGAATGACCTCCTACGAAGTACGGGCTTCTTCAGCCCTCCAAACGATTCAGTGTGGTGGGGTAGGATTCGACCTGATCAACTGCAAGCAATGATCCGGACTAGTCTGAGGAAAAATGGGGAACCATTGGAATGGTCTGCGGCAACTTTACAAGAATGGTTCCCCGAATCTAGCAAAGAAGAACGTGAGGCTACAATAGCGCACCTCGCAAAAGAGGAGAAGCACCAGTCAAAGCACGAGCTCCGTGACAAATCTGCGAGTAGTGTTGGGACTAATGTATCGACAGACAACGTAAAAGCAAGTGCTCAAGACGAAATCACCTCGCCTGACAATGAACTTACACGACTCGACATGAATGAAGTGATGGCTCGTATGGCAGCTCTCCAACAAACGCTGGATAGATTAGTCGAGCAGAAGGAGAAGTAGAATTTTGTGGAAATGCATTCACCACGAAGTTGGCAACCAATACATGTACTCATTGTATCAGTAGCTCTTGTGCTCGTGATCTGCTGAAGGGTTCACGTATCTTGCATTCAAGTCGACGATTGCTGAATTTGTGTAAAGGTAAAAGAAGCTTCATTCTCCTCGAACAACTAACTACTTCCAAAAATCCAAGATGCCGTGGACGGACCGTAAGGATCGGCTCTGGCTGGAGTTGAAGAGAGGGCGGTGAAGTTCAGCTTGTTTCGTTAAAATATTGAATTGCTAGTTGAGAAGAAGGCCTCGGGTAACAATTTTCGTTGCTGTGTTCGCTCGAGCTTGCGGAAGAACAACAAACAACAATATGCTTTGGTTCAAGTCGATAAGCAGGCATAACTCGAATTCGTTTTTCGAGCTAGCGAAGTAGGCAAGGAAACAACTATCAGTTTCTCCTCTTCCCGATTTCGTCTACAAAGATTGAGACGGTCTTGCGATTGAGCCCACCAAATCTGCCAGTGTCATCGAAGGCTTCGCTCGATTCCGGAAACGTTTTTGCAGCTTGTCCGCAAGACGATTGATAGCCATGACATTGATCAAGACGAAAATCTTGTCTCCAGGATAGACAATTGTGTCTGATGACGGGCAAGTATACACATACGGGTATGGCGCGCCCCGGGCCCCCTTCGCACGAAGCAAGCCGATCGGTAGTGTGTGAGCTACCCCTGAGGTCATGTACTCAAAAAGTTCTCCGTACAGCAACGATCGGTCACGCAGCTCCTTCGGCACTTCGTAGAGCACGAAACAGCTCTTTCCATCCAGAATCTTGCGAATGAACATGTTGAGCGACGGGTTGAAGAAGCTTTGGATCAGCAAGTCGTCCGCGACGTAAGAAGGAACAATGCGCCATTCATGAATCTCTCCTGAAAGAAAGTGTTGCTGTCGTCGCCATTGTAGAGGCTCTCGATTTGTGGTTCCGGTCCCGTCCGCAGATTCAGCTCCATACGTAGTCACTTGTTGGGCTGCAGTTCTCAGGCTGCCCAGAAAAAAGTTTGAACAGCAGAAACCGCGTGGCTGAATCCTCTCGACTTGCGCTGCATCCAGTTGTACTTTTCGTGACAGTAGACGCTCGACTGTGCTGCACACTGTACCGAGGTGCTGATGAAGGCGGTCCACGAAGACTTGACAAGCGTGACTTGACATCGTACTCGCCTTCCATTTCATCAACGAAGTCGCCTCCTTGGAGCTTGCGTGTGGAGCCAAAACTTGACACCGGATCCAGAAAGCGGTTGTTGTTCACATCGCGGAGCTCGATAATCGTGAAAATCTGGTTGCGCTGAAGCGCCGAATTCACGAGGATGGCATTGAAGATAGCCTTCGAGTCGTCATAGCCGGCCTCGTTGCCCTGTGCCAGCACGACAATGGAAGACGCTGTGTAGATTCCAGCCGCAGCAAGAACGTGGTGGTTCTGAGGAGAACCGTGCACGTGGTACACCTCGCCAAAATCCCGGAGCTGAAGCCACGAGATGCTATCAAACGTACCAGCATCAACGATAACCACTGGGACGATTCTTTCAATATGTGGCGCTCGAAGTGGCCGCAAAAAGTTTACCAGTCGAGATACAGATCGCTGCCCGCCACTCTCGTTTCCAATATTGCTGCACACGACAATGTGGCCACCCTCGGCGAGCAACTGAGGGAAGGTGACGATGGGATCTGAGATGGATCATCACTAACAGCACATCGCCTAATGTACTCTCGAATGTCCTTCGGAATACGTCTCTCCACATTGTGTTGTGCTTGGCGAGCTCGACTCAACAAATTCCCACGGCTTTGCAGCAGGGCCATGTTCGACGACAAGGCAGCTAGACTGCTCATGGTTGAGGTACCCGCGAAAGGTTCGAGTGAGCAGATTGACTCTGCGATGAGGTAGGCTTTTGTGCTGGGAGCAATTCGATACCATCGACCAGGATTGAAAGCGATCTCACCGTCCGACTCGACAGCGATCAAAAGCACCAAACCATTCGACTGTCGGTGGACGTGCATCGTCGCTTGAATGAAATTCATACCGTGGAAATGCTTCGTCAAGCAGCACGAATAAATCTCGTTCGCAGCACCCGATATATACTCGGATACCCACGGCTTCATCAGGTGAGCTTGTTCTGGTGAGGCTGCCGGGATCTCTCCGCTTCGACTCGTGATCAAGTTTGACACCACTGTGGAGAGACCTGGGCACCGACAGCTCAGCCCCATTAACCCCAGTCGAATTTCGTCAGCACACACTAGATTCTCCTTGCTCAAGCCGGTGGCTTCCAGGAGCGTTCGATTGTCCGAGTTCGCCAACATGGCAAACAACTGCGTGTGCTCTTGCTTTTGCTGGGATACCGACAGAACGCGCAGAACTGTAGACGCGTCTTCCTTGTTGCCGTCGTCGGAGTATTTGTTGGGGAGAAAGAACACAGCCATTGCTCGATCTAGCTGCGCGTTCTTGAGATCGTTTTCGCGCAATGGAGAGCCGTACACCAGAAACACGCGCTTCTGGTATCGAGGGTTTAGATCCACAAACTCCATAACTTCTCGTTGATAAGCTGCATTCTCACCGGCCTTGTCAAACTGCATCAAAACTACGATATGCGTTTCACGAATGAAGCTTCCGCCACGGTGCATCCATTTCGACACGAGCGGCTTGACATTTCGTTTTGTTTCACGCTTGCCACTAATTTCACCTTCCTCCATAGCCGAGTAAGCTTCATGAATACTGCCGTAACGAGCGTGGTTCTTCAGTGGAACGTTACTTCGAGATTGCGAGGCTTCAGTCGAACTTTGGCCACGTTTCTTCTTCCTCGTCTCACTTTCGTCGTCTTCGCTATCGCTGTCGTGACCTTGAAAAGCCTCCTCGTGATCGGGGTGGAAAAACTCGCGAATAAAATCCTTCGTCTGCGCCACTGATGGGTTTCCTGTCACGATCACATGAACCGTGTTTCTTGAGCCAGCATACTTGCCTAAAGTACCGCGCTGATCGCCATAAAGCGTCATGAAGGCAGCGGACTCATTCACAAATGTGTAGATGCCGAAAACGATAATCACACAGACCGTGAGCTGTCCGAGGACAGTGTGAGGCGAGAAGTCCCCGTACCCCACAGTGGAGACGGTCACAAACATAAAGTAGATGGACGAAAAGAAGCTCCACGTTTCGTCACAGTTCGGGTACTCGTCCGTGCCTTCACTCGTCGCTCTCAGGATGGTCGCCGTTCCGTCTTCGTTGCTGCATTCGTACACGTGCAGCAGAAAACTGTTCGTGTGCGGCAGTTCTCCAAGCTGCTCCAGCGAGAAAAGGACCGCCGCGAAGAAAAACACAAGGCACAGCGCCTTGAAAATCACGAGCAGCACCTGCGAGAAGAACGTTTTGTTCGGGTAGCGCGTGAACAAGTGGTCCACGACCACGTACCCCACGTACGACCGGATGATCCAAAATCCAGCCACGAGCGGTACGTTTTGCTGCCGATCACAATCGTCTGGATCGAAATGGTGAAATGCGCCACGACCGACAGCAGGTCGAACAAATTGTGCAGCTGCAGCACGTAAGTTACTCTACACACAAGCGTCAGAAGTCAAGAAACCAGAACACAAAATACACAAAAAACTCACTTGTTCTTCGCAGCAAGCCATCGAATACCATAGCCAAACCCCCGTTGCGATGAGAAAGAGCGACTCAATTGACCAGGACGAGAAACTCACAGCCAAGGACCCGCCCCGAACAACTGTAGAATAAAATACCACACCACAAATAAGAAATAAAAAAACATGTTAGATATACAACATGACTGCAGAAGAGACCGCCAGTGTTAGTACCACGTACTCCAGTTGATGCAGACATAGAAGCTGGTGACAATTTGCACGAGGTAGTTCTACCATGAACACAAACTTTTGTTTAGCACAACTAACACCCACTTTACAGTCTGAAATTACTGTCCAGCAGCTCACCACGACGTTGGTGAACGGCGAGTCGCAGATTTTGCGCAGCCGCTCCACGTAGCGGTGCGAGGCCAGTTCGAGCCACTCGTAGACGATCGAGAGCGCGACGAGCGGCACTTGGAAGAGCAGCCAGTAGCGCACCTGGTCCCAAATGAGGTACCACGAGGCCGTGTAGCAGCTCGCCGACGCGTCCGTGATGGAGCAGGCGGCGTGACCAAGTCGGGCATGACGCGGCCAATTGTCAAGTGAGGCCTAAAAACCCGACGGCTGGTCGGTCTCTGCTCAAAATACAGATGCAGCCCCGTCTGCGCTGGCTTGAAGTGGCCTATACCACTGGTATTACCAGCCAAGGCAAAATTGTGTTCTCTAGCGACTGCATGACGATAGACCACACTTGTCGTTTGGTGCAGGGTCATCGTATGGATCCGCAGTCACGAATAGCGGGACGAATGTATCGTCCAGCCGATCTAACATGTTGGGGTGTGGTTTCAATGTTGAGAAACTTGACTGGGAAATTCTCGGTGCTGGTATCATCACCGAACTTCGCCAAAGTGGGCAACACAGCGAGATCCTCTTGGGTCCCGAGTAGTGAATGGGACGGTTAGTGAATTTGCGTAGGATATGAACATATATTAGCTTCACGAGAACAATAACTACTACTGTAATGAGTACGTGCATTCGCCGACAACTTCACCGAAGCAATCGTACGTAATGAATGAAATACAGCGTTTCACATTGTCACAACGTTCTACTTGCTCATCAACTTGACTAATAAATCCAGCGTTTGTTGCATCGTATCCATACGAGTGCTCATTTGATCCATGTCAATTCGTAAAGTTCAATGTCAGACGCGCGGCCGCTGTGCTCTTGTGCAGGCGACGCGTTGTCGTCTCGAGCACTTCCTTTTGGACTTAAAACGTTGTATGGAATTGTTGCTGGCGGTGCGTTAGATCCATCACGACCTGTAGCCTTTTCAGTTGCATCGAGCTTCACCTGGTGCGCATGCTCCCTTTCCAGGTACTCCACTGTAGCCTTACATTCGCCCTCGGTAATATAGGGGAACCAATCTTGTAAAGTTTTCCATTCCAACTCTTCAACACATCTCGCCTTGTCCAGCAATAGCGTTTTGCTGATCTTTGATTGCAGTTCACCAGGTTGGATCCCGACCCACAGCATGTTATGCTGTTTTGGGAGCGCGGAAGCAGCACCTACTCGATACCGGGAGCAGGGCTCTCAGTGACTCACGCACGCGGAAGCAACACGATACCGCGACAAGCACTGAGTCTACACTCAGGCAGCAGCAGGATGATAGGTAGTAAATCAGGCTTGGTGCGTCAAACATGCGTTTCAACTGTCGAAGAAAATTGTCGAACAACCGGCGAAATGTCCAAGACTTGTACATCCCACTCATGTTTTTCTCTACAGTGTAGGCATCGATAACGATGGCAAGCACAATATTCAACAGCACGTACGTTTCCATTGTCATGTAGGCCCAGTAGTACACGACCGAGTAGTCAATGTCCTTGATGCTGTCGAAGTCAAATTCACCATAAATCATGTTCATGCACGTTTTCATCGCCTTCAGAAATGATGAGAATTCATGGACACGGTCGCCAAAAAGCACTGTGCCAGTGGCTGCAAACGCCACAAAAACCAGTGCAAATATTACCGAAAATGGTCCGAAAGTTTGAACGGCGCACTCCATCGTTCGCGTCAGGATGCTTAGCCCATAATGGTGACGAAAAGCATTGAGAATGCGTAGCCCAAGCGTTAAAACTGCTGAGGTAGCAAGAAGCCTCAGCAAGACTGTCAGGCTGGCGATCAGTTCAAAAGACCCTGTTACGGAGTTCAGATTGTCACTCGCTTCGCCATCGATGGGGCCACCCTCTCCAATACTCGCAAGGTCACCTCTGAAGTCGGCGTTCATCATGATGGTCTGTGTGACAAGCACCGTGATGTAGAAGAAGTAGACAATGAATCCCCGCTGTACTTGATCAGGAACCAACTCAATCGAGACTTGCGTGTCGTCGGACCGTTCCATTCTTTTGGAGAGGAGTGGGGTTGGTCCGGCGACTCGTCCACAGGACGCATTTCACGTAACATATTGTTGAAGTACTTGTGTAGAAGTTGTTGCTTTTACGCGCCTTTCGACGCGCCTTTATGATTGAATAGAGGAGAAACCACGGTGAAAACCACAACAGTGTGAGAGCGTCAAGCACGATCGGAGTACTGGAGGTAGTGGTCCAACAATGTTGCTGTCGTGGAAGCGCTGGGCTCAATGTATCCTCCGTCATTGAAATTAAGCTGCAGTTTCGTCACGGCATACCCTGGAACTTGTGCGTTGAGCGTGATAACAGCGATGAGAAGCTGCGATGTCGATGCGTTAAGCCAACTTCCGCTGTCTTTCTTGTCGGTCAGTAGTGCGGTAGCAACAGACACGTTCGTTTCAAACCCGATGAAAAACTCGTCCGTGGTGGTCCGTGACTCGTCGAAGCAAGTCGTGTACATATCAAGGAGAGACGATGGGGTGTCGCAGTCTCCTGCTTCCATGTACGTCACTTCAAAATGAACAGCACCGAGTACCTTGCTGAACGTAGCAATTCGACCCCATTGATCCGTCGGCAGAGCAGCTCCATTGTAGTCGGTAGTAACGAAAACCTGGGGAGTGAACGTGTCGTTGAGCCAGTCGAAAATGTCGGGGATAGTTGCAATATTGTAGAACTTGACGGGGGACTGGTCCGTGATGGCGTCACTCCCTGACGTCGCGAGCGTCGAGAAACCCCGTAATGCTGTTGAAACATGCTAGTGGTCGGAATGTGGAGGAACATCGCAGAGACGAATATACCGAAGGAGAGAACGGCGAGGATGATCTTCTTCACGACTTCCCGTGCTTCTCATCGAGCTCCAACACGACTTGTGCATCCTTGAGTGAAATGTGTTTTGGTGGTGGTGGCGAACGTGGAACGGTCGAGGCGCTTGCCTTTCCGGGTAAGATTGGTTGCGATTGAGCAGCAGTAGGTGTTTCGCTTCCTCGATATTTGACGGTGCTTTCACCAGTGGGCGACACACTGATGGTATGATCATCTCCTGTCGGCGCCATGTTGACTTTTGGCTGTAGTGAATCTGCAGATAATGGCTGGGTTTGTTGCTTGGGCGTCGAATTGGAAAATGAGGCTTGGAAGAGCACTGCATTTTTTCCGGACTTCAAGTGAAAACATTGAAGCCCCACACCGCGCATTCGCCACTGGGAGCAGACATGACGATCACTGGGACGCTACTCCGAACCGAGGAACAACCTTTTACCGACCATGGTTGCCTACTGGTGTGCTAAAGACACCAGTCGCTCTACGACGTAAACACTATGGTGTCTAGAGGCAGATTCTCTTCTAGTGAGGCAAGATACGCGTTCAGAAGGTGGCCAATGTCAAAGGCTACTTGCAACACACGGACGCTTAAAGTTTGCACTTGGGTGGAGTAATTTTGGGATCGTCTGTCCGGTCGAACAACTTTTCTATAAAATAGATTACCGATAAAATCGAGGACGTCGACTCCAATAATTGCAGCTTCTGAAACTCCATAAATGGTTGGGAACATTTTACTCGCTGCGCATTTGTGACGACTATGGGGTGGTTGGATGGGTTTGCTCTATCTAAAAAGGCGCCGATAATGAGATCCCTACATCTGGTATTCAACCTTCTGTGGTATTTGGGTAAGATTTTACTTCTCTCGCAGATGATCCAACGTTTTATTAGCCTTGCACGTGCTCGCAGTAGCCATTGAGCTGGCATTTGCACCATGAAATCCAGCGTGTGATCGGTGGTGTTGGTGGTAGTGCGGTCGTAGGTGGATCGATCGTTTGGCATACCATTGAGCACTGTGATACGCCACAAGTAGTATATGTTTCACTCCCTCGAGTTGGGCCGGTGGGGTCGGGCGACAGAACGACGTGATACCCATCTCCTGTCGACACCATGGTGGTTTGAATATTAAATGTAGTGAAACCCGACTTGATGCTTGAACGTCGATTTGGAGAATGAGGCTTGGAGGAGCGCAACATTCAAGTAAAAACATCGACAGCTGCTCGCCACAGCGGGTCCGCCAATGGGAGCAGACAAGGCTGGCCCTCGGTTTGGAGTAGCCTTTCAGTTGTGATGGTCAACATTTTTACCCGATTCTCTTCTTATGAAGCAAGAAGGTGGCTAGTGCGGCTATCCCTGTACGTGCAACACACTGGTAAAGTATTTTTCGGAACAACTTTCTTAAATTCTCTGGATTTATTCCAGAGTTTCTCCAGGATTGCGACTCCTTCCCAAACTTACTTCTATACGTAAGTACTTAATACGCAATAGCAGCCTAAAATAGTTTTTAATACATTTATTTCATCTTGGAGCCCAAACTAACTGTAATAATAGATTAACCTGTTATGTCAGAACGACTTTCCCAGAACAGACCCAAAAGGCGTGCGATTCACTCCAAACCTCAATCAGCGTGCTAGATGTATTTAAATGATTAATCTATTAAAGTGGTAAGAGCTAGATGTGGAACCTCTGGTAGTAGATAACCGGTGGAGAGCGGATAAATAAAATGAACGGGTAACATCCAAACCAGATGAATGTTGCTTGAGGGGTGTTTCAAAACCGCAGCTAATCCAGAGCTTCCCCGTGTGAAGCGCGGCATTAGGGGTGTCAGAATTAGAAAAAGTCCCACAGAAATAACATGTCATTTTGCCCCGATATGACATGTCATTTTCTGTATAAATGACATGTCATTCCGATATGACCCACCTCCAGAGGTGGGTGATATCAATATAAATGACATGTCATATTTCGCCAAAAATACATCATACGCGGAATCGACAACCTTCACGGTGAACGCCTCGCTTGTTGTCACAACTAGGCCATCGTCCCTGCCAGACTGACGGGGCCTAAATGAAAACAAGATCTAGGCGCGACTACTCACATCCGGGACTGTGTGCTTCGTCATTGAGTTCCACCATACAGAAACAGTAAGTTGCTCTCGTGTCTTTCAAGTCTTGGGTACACGTGCACGCTTTAACCCTGACTTCCTGTATCTAGACATGCAGAAAGTGCAGCGCATCAACCGGAAACTAGATGGTGCATCTGTCTATTGACGACTACAAAGCTCGGGAGGAGATCGGAACTAAGCAGTGGCTCATGGGCTTCATTGTGCATGTGAAGATTATGGGCGTGCTCGCCCTGATCGGCGACGACAAGACGGACTGGATCAAAGTGGAGGACCACTACGCCCAGCTTATTACGACGTGGCTAACGAGCCACATACCCGGCTGCATCAAGGCCATCCACCAACTGGATCCGCGACAACAAGGTGCCCCAGTCAACACTTACGGCTGTGAGGACAAGTGCAATCAACCCCAACACGCTACACCGGGATTTACCTCACTTGACGTGCGGTAAGCTGAAAGAAGATGGTGGGCCGACGTGAAGGTTGTAAGTGCGTGTACAACCTAACTTCTCTATGAGATTCCTCGGCATGGAGGAAACTTTAAAATAACATGTCATTTCACATTTAAATAAGGAAGTGGCTGCGTTCACCAATTATCTTACATAAACCGAACATAATTGACCTAACCACCAAAGTCGCCGGCCGAAGGCCGGCGAGATCGCGCAACGCGTAGCGCTGCAAGACTAGGGTGAAGCCTAGCGGGCTTGGACAGAGAGGTTTACCATCGACGTGCGAAGCGAAGTCTTCGCGCGGGGTGCTAAACCTCGACATTTACCCGTTCCACCCAGGGTTATCAGGTTTAGGGCAGGGTGACATAGTCGCTTATGTTGCTGCTGTTGCTGGCAAATTGCGCTAAAGTTGCAGTAAAGGCCGTTCTATGTAAGATAATTCGTGAACGTAGGGAGCGCCTTTAAATAACATGTTATTTGCCCGCGAAATGACATGTCATTTCCGTGGTGAATTTAGTAATTCTGACACCCCTATTAGTTAGATTACCGATAAAATCGAGTATGTCGAGTCGGCATAGTAATTATAATACCTGTAGTGCAGCTTTTGTGGATAAAAGCCCATAAATGAGTAGGGAATGATAATGTGCAGACTTTTGCTGTATCTAAGAAGGCGCCGATACGGTAGTGCTGGCTATTACATGTCAATGCTGGCATGTGGTGTAATGTTTGCCTTGCACTTGCCATTGAGCTGAGCATTAGCACCAAGAAGTCCAGTTCTCGTGAAGGCTTCTTGTGGCTGCTTGAAAACTTGCTCGATTGGTGTTTCGCGACAGGCAATTGCTGACCTCAGCGCTAATGGCACATCTGACAGTGCCAGTCACCACGAGCCTGCCGTGATAAAATATCACTCAGAATGAAGGAGCTGTGAGAAATGAGGAAATACGGACCCCCCGCAGAGATTGTCCACGCGACCAATGCTGCTGAATGCGGTACCCAGAGTAGCACCACTTCCTGGAATGCCCAAGAAACCAGATCGCTATCGATCCAAGTACAGTGTCTTGCCTCCCAACACCGTCACATTTGAGACCCACGTTACGCTGGTGGCAGAATTGACTTTCACCTCGTCAATCTTGTCTCCCCTGACATGGTATTCACGCTCACATCATCCTTGCGACACTCTCAAACGTGACGGTGACAGTGCTATCGCCACTCTTTGCCCAGGTGCTAGCGCTTTTCCAGAAAGCCTCCCCGAGGGTTGTAAGCGACGAAGCTGTCATTGACTTCACCGTCAGACTTCGTGGGCCTGCAAATGCTCTGAAAATTTTGCCGTCACCATATTCGTGGGGTTCCGAATGAAGGTCAGGACTTTGTCCAAAATATTCATTTTCGTCACCAATGCTTCTTTGCAGCTTTGACGAATAGATTCGGTCCCAAAGAACCAGTTTGTGACGCGTTTTCAACTGGAAGAAGATGGCAATAGGTCGGTCACTCTTGTAAGTCAAAAGCACCACGTCTCCAAGAAAGCAACAGTGAAGTGGGTCTCTCGGATGACATGGATGTCAAACGTCAATGTACCGTTATTGATTGGGTGATATGGGGTACAGCACTGCAGGTGCGAAAGGAGACTGTTGGTCCTGCACCAGCAGCTCGGAATCCACCTCAGAGCCTCTTGTCATTTCATTTCGCGAGTTTGGGCCTTCGTTTGTGATCCATCGGCGAGGCGAGAGATGCTCAACTTGCCACGCAGCTTCGTGTTGGGCCAGTCGATCGCGGTTGAATCCGCTCACCGTCTTTGCTAACCGACTGGGGCTTCCCACTAAATCGTCGTCTTCTTCTTCATTGCTACTGTTGTTTGAAGATGCTGCAGATTCGTTGTCGTCGTCGGGGTACATCAGTGGACTGCCACTCGATCCGGCATTGCGGAGAACTTCCATTCCAGCACGTAAAAAGCTTCGGTTGTAGCGTAAAGTGCTTTCACTACTTGGAGGTGAAGAGCGATGAGAAGTTGGTAGAGTGATGGAGCGTGGACTTGATTGGCGCCCGTTGGGTTCGCTGGATTCAACTCGCTCTTCGT
>JAAKBD010000185.1:0-24374 GCA_012656105.1 Phytophthora syringae | reverse complement strand
TCTGGTCAGCGATTGCCGACGATGACCACACTGTACGACATGCTCGCTGCTAGTCACGGATGAAGACGGCGCTGCCGATGGTTTCAATTCCAGCCAGCGTTTGCCAGTGGCCGCCATGCTGTACAAGCGGTCGTCGCTGCCGAAATGCTGCTAGTCGCGCAAGGTCGCTGCCGAAATTCTGCTGGTGGCTGCCAAAATGCTGCTCACATTTGGGCAGGTAACAACAGACCAGCGACTCCAGCCAGGCTACGGTCGCGCAAAGTCGCTCCTGAAATGCTGCTGGTCGCGCAAGAAGACAACCGTGCAGACGGCCCTGAGTTTGGTGACTAGACATGACGATGTGCTTCCAGCGCTAGCCGACGGCCGGCACCCGTACGGCTGCTCGTTGCTGCCGAGATTCTACCGGTTGCGGTCGGCGACACCTTGCCATCGGCCACCACGCTGTACAAGTGCCTCGTTGGAGCCGAGATGGTACAGGTCATGGTCGGCGACACCTTACCCACGGTCATGAATCTGGCCAGGTTTACCAGGACGCTGTCCTCCCAGTGGTTGCCAGCAACAGGATACGGCCTGTCCGTTGCTTCCTGCCACAGCGCTGGTCTTGGTCGACAAAGACCCCGCCGACGACCTGGTTTCGACCAGCGATTGCCAGGACGTTGGCTTCCCAGTTGTTTCCGACGGCCACCACGCGCGGTTCGAGCTGCTCGTTGCCGCCAAACGCCGCTGGTTGTGCTTGCACCAGCCCTGCCGATGCCGCTGATGCCGGCCAGACTTTACCAGAACGTCGTTCTGCTACTGGGCATTGATAGCCACCATGGTGTACGACCTGCTCGTTGCTGGGGGTGTGGTCATCGATAACTGCGACGCTGCCCTCATGACGACGGTCCTGCACACTGCACGGGCTACGCAGTTCTCACTCACAGTCATTTATGTATGCGAAATAATATAGATAACTTTCTCATCAACTTGCAGAATGCGTTGCCACCAAACCGAGGATAAGCACTGTGGTAGCGACCTCTAATTGCCTCTTGAGACACGGTCTCAGGAGCGATCGACGTTGAAGGATCTACTCTGTGTAGAAACAAATAATCGCTTCCCAACGTTGAGTCACTGGTGAGAGAAACCGCCAACTCGCTTTCTAACGTTGAGTTACGGGTGATACACCGCCATACAATACTTGCAGCACTCTATATCTTACTCATTATCCTCAGCAGGGCATTGTAACAAAACTCGAAAGATCCTTCTCTCGTGTGTAAAAGAACCGAAAACTTGGTTTGCATCGGCTCATTCGCCAACGGGAGGAGTATAGCGAACTTTCATAATACATGTACTTCCGTGCGTTTGAGATTCAACCTTTCCATACAAACAAAAATATATTTGCTCCGACTTGACATGTCTTGTCCTTACGTTACAAAACCTGCGCCAAGACTTCGCAGTACACAATCTCTGTAGCTTCACAGACTCATGTCCTGGAAACGAAAAAAACGAATAATGCACTAGTGGGCGCGTCAACCTGGCAGCCTATAGTACGATACATAATTCGTCGCGTTTCGTCTTCATCATGTTACAGACCTACCAACTTCAGCGAATACGACTCCACATGTAGCTCCTGTGGATCCACAACCAATTTGTGTTGCCAAAGAGTCCTGGCTGTCTACCCAAAGTCACAACATTCTCTGCCACACCACAGAAGACAGCAGTGCGACGCCGTGACGGACGCCCGACCCGAGAGCCCTACATCGAAGACCCCTGGTCACCACGCCACGAACGACTAGTGTGTAGGTTTTATGTCAGCGGAGCCAGTGAACGCAACTCCTACGTGAACATGGTAGGGTACGTAGCGATGATATTATTATCCACGCTAGTTCTGAGCTAAGGCTGCTACCAACTACGTTTTAGCTACAGTGGAGGCTATGGAGCTCCTTCAAAAGTAGATGCTGCGTCTGGAAATGCGCTTCAAGTTCCCATCTGCTGTGTACACTTGCTTGGGTATGTAGAATAAATGGGGTTTTGCCAGCAGGTCCAAGTTTCCTGCTGACAAAGGTGCGGCTTGGTGGGGACGAACGCTTACAAAGCGCAACCTTATGTGTTTCGCAGTAGTCTGTGTTTTAGTGGCATTTCTGCGTTCGAACTTACAAACAGCGCACTTGCGTTTTGATCTGCTTCTTTCGTCCAGCCCGCGATCTTTGCTACCGCGATTTTCCCAGTACATGTAGCGATCTTCACGGTACTGCTCTGTTCCGCACTGTACTGCTCTTGCTGCTACTTTTTCATCTAACCACCCAATCAAAACGTTGCAGTAAAATGGTACCTGAGGTATCTTTTATCGAAGAGTCGCGTAAAACCTCCCTATTTCTATCATTTGAGACCAACTACCTCTGCAACCTTATGCAATAGAATGGGACTTTAAGTACCATTTTAGGGCGTTTATCTTGGAGTTTGTATGGAATCCCTTCAAACAGTAAATGTATGACGGTAACGATAGGGTTAAACCAGTTGGCTCCTATAGTGGCAGATTCTCTTCTAGTGAGGCAAGATACGCGTTCAGAAGGTAGCCAATGCCAAAGGCTTTCCTACTATTTGCAACACCCAGACGTTCGAAGTTTGACCTTGGGTGGAGAAATTTTAGAATCGTCTGCGGATCCTCCAACAACTTGTCTTTTAAAGAAACAGAGCTCGCCGTGCTGCGCATTTGTGCCGACTTTGGTTGCATGGGTTTACTCAACCTTCTGTGGTATTTGGGTAAGTTTCTTTTTACTTCTCTCACAGATGATCCAAAGAAATAGCCTCGCAGTAGCTGTTAAATTGGCATTTGCACCATGAAGTCCAGTTCCTGTGAAGCCTTCCTGTGGTGGTTTTAGCTCGATTGGTGTTTCGTAACAGGCAATTACTGACCTCAGGATTCATGGCGCATTTGGCACTTCAGCGAGCGCTTCCGTGACAAAATATCACACAGCTTCCACCTTCGGTGGAAGCTGTGAGGAATGAGCCCAAATCACCACCACGACGCACTCAATGTGACATACCCCCACTAAGTTACAGGTGCTGGTGCTGAAAGGCTTCCGGACCGTTGTAAGCGCCAAATCCTCTTCACCGGAGCCGTCATCGACATAACCGACAATGCGTGCGAGCCTTCAAATGCTCTGAGAGAACTGGACTCGTACATTCCACTCGAAGTTTAGCTTCTGTAAGGGCGGGTACTCCTTGCGGAGGTTAGTCGTCGTCAGTCATATGCGGTCGGTAAGGTGCTTCATGTCCTCGACACATGTCGTGTTCGACTCCAAGCAATGTGATGTCGGTCGTGTTGAGATTTTCAAGGGTGCCACCCAATGTGATGTTTTTCATGTTAGCTGTGAGCGATTCCCAGCTGGAAGTGATGGAATTATTGTTGGTGGCAATTCACTTCACGAATCATAATAATAAGGTGAGGTGTATTGTGTTACTTATCTCGACCGTAGGCAACATTAAAAAGAAAATAAAAGTTGTTCCTAAAATTTCTCCACCCAAGGGCAAATTCCGAGCGTCCGTGTGTTGCAAGTAGTAGGGAAAGCCTTTGGTCACCTTCTGAACGCGGATCTCTTGCCTCACTAGAAGAGAATCTGCCACTATAGGAGCCAAATTGTTTAAGTCGTAGAGCGAGTGATCCTTTAGCACGCCCGTAGGCAACCAAAAGGTTGTTCCTCGGTTCGGAGTAGCGTTCCAGTGATCGTCACGTTGGCGAATGCGCTGTGTCGACCTTGGATGTTTTCACCTGAAGCCAGGAAAATGCAGTGCTCTTCCAAACTTCATTCCCCAATTCGACGTCCAAGCATCAAGCCCAGCCAACATCTGCAGTCTCAAAACAGTCAAAAGCCAACATGGCGCCGACAGGAGATGATCATGCCATCAGTGTGTCGCCCACTGGTGAAAGCACCGTCAAATATCAACAAAGTGAAACACCTACTGCTACGCAACCGCAACCCAGGAAGGAGATCGTTCCAACATCACCAATCTCACTCAAGGATGCACAAGACGTGTTGGAGCTCGATGAGAAGCACGGGAAGTCTTGAAGAAGATCATCCTCGCCATCTTCTCCTTCAGTATATTCGTCTCTGCGATGTTCCTCCACTTTCCGACCACTAGCATGTTTCAACAGCATTACGGGGTTTCTCGATGCTCGCGACGTCAGGAAGTGACGCCATCACGGACCAGTCCCCGTCAAGTTCTACAATATTGCAACTATCCCCGACATTTTCGACTGGCTTAACAACACGTTCACTCCCCAGGTTTTCGCTACTACCGCCTACAATGGAGCTGCTCTGCCGACAGATCAATGGGGTCGAATTGCTACGTTCAGCAAGGTGCTCGGCGCTGTTCATTTTGAAGTGACGTACATGGAAGCAGGAGACTGCGACACCCCATCGTCTCTCCTTGATATGTACACGACTTGCTTCGACGAGTCACGGACCACCACGGACGAGTTTTTCATCGGGTTTGAAACGAACGTGTCTGTAGCTACCGCACTACTGACCGACAAGAAAGACATCGGTACCTGGTTGAACTCATCGACATCACAGCTTCGCATCACTGTTATCACGCTCAACGGACAACTCTCAGTGACGAAGTTGCAGTTTGATTTCAAGGACGGAGGGTACATTAAGCCCAGCGCTTCAACGACAGCAACACTGTTGGACCAATATCCGTCCGCTACTCCGATCGTACTTGACGTTCTTACAGTTTTGTGGTTTTCGTGGGTTTTCCTTTCTGCGATCATTTCGGACAGAAGGAAATGGAATCCCGTACCGCTTCCTCGTGGTTGGTCGTTGAGCTGGCTGACGTTTGCAATTGATGGTGCGAAAAGCGATTAGAGACTGGGCGTTTCCAGATAATTGGTCCGTGATTGACTACTGCAGGGGACCAATTGTCTTCTTGTTCTACATTACTGTGCTTATCACACAAACTATCATGATGAACGCCGACTTCAGACGCAACCTTACGAGGATTGGACAGGGTGGAGCAATTGATGGTGAAGACACTGACACTCTGAAATCCGTAACAAGGTCTTTTGGGCTCATCGCCAGCCTGACGGTCTTGCTGAGGCTTTTTGCTACCGCTGCGGTTTAAACGCTTGGGCTACGCATTCTCACTACCTTTCGCGGCCATGTTGGCCTAAGCATCTTGACGCGAACGATGAAAAGGCCGTAAAAAATTCTGGACCTTTTCGGTGATATTTGCCATCATTTTCGTGGCATTCGCAGCCTCTGGCACAGTGCTGTTTGGCGACCGTGTCCAGGAGTTCTCGTCATTTCTGAAGGCGATGAAAACGTGCATGAACATGATTTATGGTGAATTTGACTTCGACAGCATCAAGGACATTGACTACTCGGTCGTGTACTACTGGGCCTACATGACAATGGAAACGTTTGTGCTGTTGAACATTGTGCTTGCCATCGTTATCGATGCGTATACAAAAGAGAGAAAGGCGAAAGAACAGAGCAAATGTTGGAAATTTCCCCGGGTGGTCGGCAATGTGTTTCGGCAGTCGCTAGCAAGCGTGAATGACCTCCTACGAAGTACGGGCTTCTTTAGCCCTCCAAACGATTCAGTGTGGTGGGGTAGGATTCGACCTGATCAACTGCAAGCAATGATCCGGACTAGTCTGAGGAAAAATGGGGAACCATTGGAATGGTCTGCGGCAACTTTACAAGAATGGTTCCCCAAATCTAGCAAAGAAGAACGTGAGGCTACAATAGCGCACCTCGCAAAGAGGAGAAGCACCAGTCAAAGCACGAGCTCCGTGACAAATCTGCGAGTAGTGTTGGGACTAATGTATCGACAGACAACGTAAAAGCAAGTGCTCAAGACGAAATCACCTCGCCTGACAATGAACTTACACGACTCGACATGAATGAAGTGATGGCTCGTATGGCAGCTCTCCAACAAACGCTGGATAGATTAGTCGAGCAGAAGGAGAAGTAGAATTTTGTGGAAATGCATTCACCACGAAGTTGGCAACCAATACATGTACTCATTGTATCAGTAGCTCTTGTGCTCGTGATCTGCTGAAGGGTTCACGTATCTTGCATTCAAGTCGACGATTGCTGAATTTGTGTAAAGGTAAAAGAAGCTTCATTCTCCTCGAACAACTAACTACTTCCAAAAATCCAAGATGCCGTGGACGGACCGTAAGGATCGGCTCTGGCTGGAGTTGAAGAGAGGGCGGTGAAGTTCAGCTTGTTTCGTTAAAATATTGAATTGCTAGTTGAGAAGAAGGCCTCGGGTAACAATTTTCGTTGCTGTGTTCGCTCGAGCTTGCGGAAGAACAACAAACAACAATATGCTTTGGTTCAAGTCGATAAGCAGGCATAACTCGATTCGTTTTTCGAGCTAGCGAAGTAGGCAAGGAAACAACTATCAGTTTCTCCTCTTCCCGATTTCGTCTACAAAGATTGAGACGGTCTTGCGATTGAGCCCACCAAATCTGCCAGTGTCATCGAAGGCTTCGCTCGATTCCGGAAACGTTTTTGCAGCTTGTCCGCAAGACGATTGATAGCCATGACATTGATCAAGACGAAAATCTTGTCTCCAGGATAGACAATTGTGTCTGACGACGGGCAAGTATACACATACGGGTATGGCGCGCCCCGGGCCCCCTTCGCACGAAGCAAGCCGATCGGTAGTGTGTGAGCTACCCCTGAGGTCATGTACTCAAAAAGTTCTCCGTACAGCAACGATCGGTCACGCAGCTCCTTCGGAACTTCGTAGAGCACGAAACAGCTCTTTCCATCAGAATCTTGCGAATGAACATGTTGAGCGACGGGTTGAAGAAACTTTGGATCAGCAAGTCGTCCGCGACGTAAGAAGGGAACAATGCGCCATTCATGAATCTCTCCTGAAAGAAAGTGTTGCTGTCGTCGCCATTGTAGAGGCTCTCGATTTGTGGTTCCGGTCCCGTCCGCAGATTCAGCTCCATACGTAGTCACTTGTTGGGCTGCAGTTCTCAGGCTGCCCAGAAAAAAGTTTGAACAGCAGAAACCGCGTGGCTGAATCCTCTCGACTTGCGCTGCATCCAGTTGTACTTTTTCGTGACAGTAGACGCTCGACTGTGCTGCACACTGTACCGAGGTGCTGATGAAGGCGGTCCACGAAGACTTGACAAGCGTGACTTGACATCGTACTCGCCTTCCATTTCATCAACGAAGTCGCCTCCTTGGAGCTTGCGTGTGGAGCCAAAACTTGACACCGGATCCAGAAAGCGGTTGTTGTTCACATCGCGGAGCTCGATAATCGTGAAAATCTGGTTGCGCTGAAGCGCCGAATTCACGAGGATGGCATTGAAGATAGCCTTCGAGTCGTCATAGCCGGCCTCGTTGCCCTGTGCCAGCACGACAATGGAAGACGCTGTGTAGATTCCAGCCGCAGCAAGAACGTGGTGGTTCTGAGGAGAACCGTGCACGTGGTACACCTCGCCAAAATCCCGGAGCTGAAGCCACGAGATGCTATCAAACGTACCAGCATCAACGATAACCACTGGGACGATTCTTTCAATATGTGGCGCTCGAAGTGGCCGCAAAAAGTTTACCAGTCGAGATACAGATCGCTGCCCGCCACTCTCGTTTCCAATATTGCTGCACACGACAATGTGGCCACCCTCGGCGAGCAACTGAGGGGAAGGTGACGATGGGATCTGAGATGGATCATCACTAACAGCACATCGCCTAATGTACTCTCGAATGTCCTTCGGAATACGTCTCTCCACATTGTGTTGTGCTTGGCGAGCTCGACTCAACAAATTCCCACGGCTTTGCAGCAGGGCCATGTTCGACGACAAGGCAGCTAGACTGCTCATGGTTGAGGTACCCGCGAAAGGTTCGAGTGAGCAGATTGACTCTGCGATGAGGTAGGCTTTTGTGCTGGGAGCAATTCGATACCATCGACCAGGATTGAAAGCGATCTCACCGTCCGACTCGACAGCGATCAAAAGCACCAAACCATTCGACTGTCGGTGGACGTGCATCGTCGCTTGAATGAAATTCATACCGTGGAAATGCTTCGTCAAGCAGCACGAATAAATCTCGTTCGCAGCACCCGATATATACTCGGATACCCACGGCTTCATCAGGTGAGCTTGTTCTGGTGAGGCTGCCGGGATCTCTCCGCTTCGACTCGTGATCAAGTTTGACACCACTGTGGAGAGACCTGGGCACCGACAGCTCAGCCCCATTAACCCCAGTCGAATTTCGTCAGCACACACTAGATTCTCCTTGCTCAAGCCGGTGGCTTCCAGGAGCGTTCGATTGTCCGAGTTCGCCAACATGGCAAACAACTGCGTGTGCTCTTGCTTTTGCTGGGATACCGACAGAACGCGCAGAACTGTAGACGCGTCTTCCTTGTTGCCGTCGTCGGAGTATTTGTTGGGGAGAAAGAACACAGCCATTGCTCGATCTAGCTGCGCGTTCTTGAGATCGTTTTCGCGCAATGGAGAGCCGTACACCAGAAACACGCGCTTCTGGTATCGAGGGTTTAGATCCACAAACTCCATAACTTCTCGTTGATAAGCTGCATTCTCACCGGCCTTGTCAAACTGCATCAAAACTACGATATGCGTTTCACGAATGAAGCTTCCGCCACGGTGCATCCATTTCGACACGAGCGGCTTGACATTTCGTTTTGTTTCACGCTTGCCACTAATTTCACCTTCCTCCATAGCCGAGTAAGCTTCATGAATACTGCCGTAACGAGCGTGGTTCTTCAGTGGAACGTTACTTCGAGATTGCGAGGCTTCAGTCGAACTTTGGCCACGTTTCTTCTTCCTCGTCTCACTTTCGTCGTCTTCGCTATCGCTGTCGTGACCTTGAAAAGCCTCCTCGTGATCGGGGTGGAAAAACTCGCGAATAAAATCCTTCGTCTGCGCCACTGATGGGTTTCCTGTCACGATCACATGAACCGTGTTTCTTGAGCCAGCATACTTGCCTAAAGTACCGCGCTGATCGCCATAAAGCGTCATGAAGGCAGCGGACTCATTCACAAATGTGTAGATGCCGAAAACGATAATCACACAGACCGTGAGCTGTCCGAGGACAGTGTGAGGCGAGAAGTCCCCGTACCCCACAGTGGAGACGGTCACAAACATAAAGTAGATGGACGAAAAGAAGCTCCACGTTTCGTCACAGTTCGGGTACTCGTCCGTGCCTTCACTCGTCGCTCTCAGGATGGTCGCCGTTCCGTCTTCGTTGCTGCATTCGTACACGTGCAGCAGAAAACTGTTCGTGTGCGGCAGTTCTCCAAGCTGCTCCAGCGAGAAAAGGACCGCCGCGAAGAAAACACAAGGCACAGCGCCTTGAAAATCACGAGCAGCACCTGCGAGAAGAACGTTTTGTTCGGGTAGCGCGTGAACAAGTGGTCCACGACCACGTACCCCACGTACGACCGGATGATCCAAAATCCAGCCACGAGCGGTACGTTTTGCTGCCGATCACAATCGTCTGGATCGAAATGGTGAAATGCGCCACGACCGACAGCAGGTCGAACAAATTGTGCAGCTGCAGCACGTAAGTTACTCTACACACAAGCGTCAGAAGTCAAGAAACCAGAACACAAAATACACAAAAAACTCACTTGTTCTTCGCAGCAAGCCATCGAATACCATAGCCAAACCCCGTTGCGATGAGAAAGAGCGACTCAATTGACCAGGACGAGAAACTCACAGCCAAGGACCCGCCCCGAACAACTGTAGAATAAAATACCACACCACAAATAAGAAATAAAAAAACATGTTAGATATACAACATGACTGCAGAAGAGACCGCCAGTGTTAGTACCACGTACTCCAGTTGATGCAGACATAGAAGCTGGTGACAATTTGCACGAGGTAGTTCTACCATGAACACAAACTTTTGTTTAGCACAACTAACACCCACTTTACAGTCTGAAATTACTGTCCAGCAGCTCACCACGACGTTGGTGAACGGCGAGTCGCAGATTTTGCGCAGCCGCTCCACGTAGCGGTGCGAGGCCAGTTCGAGCCACTCGTAGACGATCGAGAGCGCGACGAGCGGCACTTGGAAGAGCAGCCAGTAGCGCACCTGGTCCCAAATGAGGTACCACGAGGCCGTGTAGCAGCTCGCCGACGCGTCCGTGATGGAGCAGGCGGCGTGACCAAGTCGGGCATGACGCGGCCAATTGTCAAGTGAGGCCTAAAAACCCGACGGCTGGTCGGTCTCTGCTCAAAATACAGATGCAGCCCCGTCTGCGCTGGCTTGAAGTGGCCTATACCACTGGTATTACCAGCCAAGGCAAAATTGTGTTCTCTAGCGACTGCATGACGATAGACCACACTTGTCGTTTGGTGCAGGGTCATCGTATGGATCCGCAGTCACGAATAGCGGGACGAATGTATCGTCCAGCCGATCTAACATGTTGGGGTGTGGTTTCAATGTTGAGAAACTTGACTGGGAAATTCTCGGTGCTGGTATCATCACCGAACTTCGCCAAAGTGGGCAACACAGCGAGATCCTCTTGGGTCCCGAGTAGTGAATGGGACGGTTAGTGAATTTGCGTAGGATATGAACATATATTAGCTTCACGAGAACAATAACTACTACTGTAATGAGTACGTGCATTCGCCGACAACTTCACCGAAGCAATCGTACGTAATGAATGAAATACAGCGTTTCACATTGTCACAACGTTCTACTTGCTCATCAACTTGACTAATAAATCCAGCGTTTGTTGCATCGTATCCATACGAGTGCTCATTTGATCCATGTCAATTCGTAAAAGTTCAATGTCAGACGCGCGGCCGCTGTGCTCTTGTGCAGGCGACGCGTTGTCGTCTCGAGCACTTCCTTTTGGACTTAAAACGTTGTATGGAATTGTTGCTGGCGGTGCGTTAGATCCATCACGACCTGTAGCCTTTTCAGTTGCATCGAGCTTCACCTGGTGCGCATGCTCCCTTTCCAGGTACTCCACTGTAGCCTTACATTCGCCCTCGGTAATATAGGGGAACCAATCTTGTAAAGTTTTCCATTCCAACTCTTCAACACATCTCGCCTTGTCCAGCAATAGCGTTTTGCTGATCTTTGATTGCAGTTCACCAGGTTGGATCCCGACCCACAGCATGTTATGCTGTTTTTGGGAGCGCGGAAGCAGCACCTACTCGATACCGGGAGCAGGGCTCTCAGTGACTCACGCACGCGGAAGCAACACGATACCGCGACAAGCACTGAGTCTACACTCAGGCAGCAGCAGGATGATAGGTAGTAAATCAGGCTTGGTGCGTCAAACATGCGTTTCAACTGTCGAAGAAAATTGTCGAACAACCGGCGAAATGTCCAAGACTTGTACATCCCACTCATGTTTTTCTCTACAGTGTAGGCATCGATAACGATGGCAAGCACAATATTCAACAGCACGTACGTTTCCATTGTCATGTAGGCCCAGTAGTACACGACCGAGTAGTCAATGTCCTTGATGCTGTCGAAGTCAAATTCACCATAAATCATGTTCATGCACGTTTTCATCGCCTTCAGAAATGATGAGAATTCATGGACACGGTCGCCAAAAAGCACTGTGCCAGTGGCTGCAAACGCCACAAAAACCAGTGCAAATATTACCGAAAATGGTCCGAAAGTTTGAACGGCGCACTCCATCGTTCGCGTCAGGATGCTTAGCCCATAATGGTGACGAAAAGCATTGAGAATGCGTAGCCCAAGCGTTAAAACTGCTGAGGTAGCAAGAAGCCTCAGCAAGACTGTCAGGCTGGCGATCAGTTCAAAAGACCCTGTTACGGAGTTCAGATTGTCACTCGCTTCGCCATCGATGGGGCCACCCTCTCCAATACTCGCAAGGTCACCTCTGAAGTCGGCGTTCATCATGATGGTCTGTGTGACAAGCACCGTGATGTAGAAGAAGTAGACAATGAATCCCCCGCTGTACTTGATCAGGAACCAACTCAATCGAGACTTGCGTGTCGTCGGACCGTTCCATTCTTTGGAGAGGAGTGGGGTTGGTCCGGCGACTCGTCCACAGGACGCATTTCACGTAACATATTGTTGAAGTACTTGTGTAGAAGTTGTTGCTTTTACGCGCCTTTCGACGCGCCTTTATGATTGAATAGAGGAGAAACCACGGTGAAAACCACAACAGTGTGAGAGCGTCAAGCACGATCGGAGTACTGGAGGGGTAGTGGTCCAACAATGTTGCTGTCGTGGAAGCGCTGGGCTCAATGTATCCTCCGTCATTGAAATTAAGCTGCAGTTTCGTCACGGCATACCCTGGAACTTGTGCGTTGAGCGTGATAACAGCGATGAGAAGCTGCGATGTCGATGCGTTAAGCCAACTTCCGCTGTCTTTCTTGTCGGTCAGTAGTGCGGTAGCAACAGACACGTTCGTTTCAAACCCGATGAAAAACTCGTCCGTGGTGGTCCGTGACTCGTCGAAGCAAGTCGTGTACATATCAAGGAGAGACGATGGGGTGTCGCAGTCTCCTGCTTCCATGTACGTCACTTCAAAATGAACAGCACCGAGTACCTTGCTGAACGTAGCAATTCGACCCCATTGATCCGTCGGCAGAGCAGCTCCATTGTAGTCGGTAGTAACGAAAACCTGGGGAGTGAACGTGTCGTTGAGCCAGTCGAAAATGTCGGGGATAGTTGCAATATTGTAGAACTTGACGGGGACTGGTCCGTGATGGCGTCACTCCCTGACGTCGCGAGCGTCGAGAAAACCCCGTAATGCTGTTGAAACATGCTAGTGGTCGGAATGTGGAGGAACATCGCAGAGACGAATATACCGAAGGAGAGAACGGCGAGGATGATCTTCTTCACGACTTCCCCGTGCTTCTCATCGAGCTCCAACACGACTTGTGCATCCTTGAGTGAAATGTGTTTTGGTGGTGGTGGCGAACGTGGAACGGTCGAGGCGCTTGCCTTTCCGGGTAAGATTGGTTGCGATTGAGCAGCAGTAGGTGTTTCGCTTCCTCGATATTTGACGGTGCTTTCACCAGTGGGCGACACACTGATGGTATGATCATCTCCTGTCGGCGCCATGTTGACTTTTGGCTGTAGTGAATCTGCAGATAATGGCTGGGTTTGTTGCTTGGGCGTCGAATTGGAAAATGAGGCTTGGAAGAGCACTGCATTTTTTCCGGACTTCAAGTGAAAACATTGAAGCCCCACACCGCGCATTCGCCACTGGGAGCAGACATGACGATCACTGGGACGCTACTCCGAACCGAGGAACAACCTTTTTACCGACCATGGTTGCCTACTGGTGTGCTAAAGACACCAGTCGCTCTACGACGTAAACACTATGGTGTCTAGAGGCAGATTCTCTTCTAGTGAGGCAAGATACGCGTTCAGAAGGTGGCCAATGTCAAAGGCTACTTGCAACACACGGACGCTTAAAGTTTGCACTTGGGTGGAGTAATTTTGGGATCGTCTGTCCGGTCGAACAACTTTTCTATAAAATAGATTACCGATAAAATCGAGGACGTCGACTCCAATAATTGCAGCTTCTGAAACTCCATAAATGGTTGGGAACATTTTACTCGCTGCGCATTTGTGACGACTATGGGGTGGTTGGATGGGTTTGCTCTATCTAAAAAGGCGCCGATAATGAGATCCCTACATCTGGTATTCAACCTTCTGTGGTATTTGGGTAAGATTTTACTTCTCTCGCAGATGATCCAACGTTTTATTAGCCTTGCACGTGCTCGCAGTAGCCATTGAGCTGGCATTTGCACCATGAAATCCAGCGTGTGATCGGTGGTGTTGGTGGTAGTGCGGTCGTAGGTGGATCGATCGTTTGGCATACCATTGAGCACTGTGATACGCCACAAGTAGTATATGTTTCACTCCCTCGAGTTGGGCCGGTGGGGTCGGGCGACAGAACGACGTGATACCCATCTCCTGTCGACACCATGGTGGTTTGAATATTAAATGTAGTGAAACCCGACTTGATGCTTGAACGTCGATTTGGAGAATGAGGCTTGGAGGAGCGCAACATTCAAGTAAAAACATCGACAGCTGCTCGCCACAGCGGGTCCGCCAATGGGAGCAGACAAGGCTGGCCCTCGGTTTGGAGTAGCCTTTCAGTTGTGATGGTCAACATTTTTACCCGATTCTCTTCTTATGAAGCAAGAAGGTGGCTAGTGCGGCTATCCCTGTACGTGCAACACACTGGTAAAGTATTTTTCGGAACAACTTTCTTAAATTCTCTGGATTTATTCCAGAGTTTCTCCAGGATTGCGACTCCTTCCCAAACTTACTTCTATACGTAAGTACTTAATACGCAATAGCAGCCTAAAATAGTTTTTAATACATTTATTTCATCTTGGAGCCCAAACTAACTGTAATAATAGATTAACCTGTTATGTCAGAACGACTTTCCCAGAACAGACCCAAAAGGCGTGCGATTCACTCCAAACCTCAATCAGCGTGCTAGATGTATTTAAATGATTAATCTATTAAAGTGGTAAGAGCTAGATGTGGAACCTCTGGTAGTAGATAACCGGTGGAGAGCGGATAAATAAAATGAACGGGTAACATCCAAACCAGATGAATGTTGCTTGAGGGGTGTTTCAAAACCGCAGCTAATCCAGAGCTTCCCCGTGTGAAGCGCGGCATTAGGGGTGTCAGAATTAGAAAAAGTCCCACAGAAATAACATGTCATTTTGCCCCGATATGACATGTCATTTTCTGTATAAATGACATGTCATTCCGATATGACCCACCTCCAGAGGTGGGTGATATCAATATAAATGACATGTCATATTTCGCCAAAAATACATCATACGCGGAATCGACAACCTTCACGGTGAACGCCTCGCTTGTTGTCACAACTAGGCCATCGTCCCTGCCAGACTGACGGGGCCTAAATGAAAACAAGATCTAGGCGCGACTACTCACATCCGGGACTGTGTGCTTCGTCATTGAGTTCCACCATACAGAAACAGTAAGTTGCTCTCGTGTCTTTCAAGTCTTGGGTACACGTGCACGCTTTAACCCTGACTTCCTGTATCTAGACATGCAGAAAGTGCAGCGCATCAACCGGAAACTAGATGGTGCATCTGTCTATTGACGACTACAAAGCTCGGGAGGAGATCGGAACTAAGCAGTGGCTCATGGGCTTCATTGTGCATGTGAAGATTATGGGCGTGCTCGCCCTGATCGGCGACGACAAGACGGACTGGATCAAAGTGGAGGACCACTACGCCCAGCTTATTACGACGTGGCTAACGAGCCACATACCCGGCTGCATCAAGGCCATCCACCAACTGGATCCGCGACAACAAGGTGCCCCAGTCAACACTTACGGCTGTGAGGACAAGTGCAATCAACCCCAACACGCTACACCGGGATTTACCTCACTTGACGTGCGGTAAGCTGAAAAGAAGATGGTGGGCCGACGTGAAGGTTGTAAGTGCGTGTACAACCTAACTTCTCTATGAGATTCCTCGGCATGGAGGAAACTTTAAAATAACATGTCATTTCACATTTAAATAAGGAAGTGGCTGCGTTCACCAATTATCTTACATAAACCGAACATAATTGACCTAACCACCAAAGTCGCCGGCCGAAGGCCGGCGAGATTAAGCGCAACGCGTAGCGCTGCAAGACTAGGGTGAAGCCTAGCGGGCTTGGACAGAGAGGTTTACCATCGACGTGCGAAGCGAAGTCTTCGCGCGGGGTGCTAAACCTCGACATTTACCCGTTCCACCCAGGGTTATCAGGTTTAGGGCAGGGTGACATAGTCGCTTATGTTGCTGCTGTTGCTGGCAAATTGCGCTAAAGTTGCAGTAAAGGCCGTTCTATGTAAGATAATTCGTGAACGTAGGGAGCGCCTTTAAATAACATGTTATTTGCCCGCGAAATGACATGTCATTTCCGTGGTGAATTTAGTAATTCTGACACCCCTATTAGTTAGATTACCGATAAAATCGAGAGTATGTCGAGTCGGCATAGTAATTATAATACCTGTAGTGCAGCTTTTGTGGATAAAGCCCATAAATGAGTAGGGAATGATAATGTGCAGACTTTTGCTGTATCCAAGAAGGCGCCGATACGGTAGTGCTGGCTATTACATGTCAATGCTGGCATGTGGTGTAATGTTTGCCTTGCACTTGCCATTGAGCTGAGCATTAGCACCAAGAAGTCCAGTTCTCGTGAAGGCTTCTTGTGGCTGCTTGAAAACTTGCTCGATTGGTGTTTCGCGACAGGCAATTGCTGACCTCAGCGCTAATGGCACATCTGACAGTGCCAGTCACCACGAGCCTGCCGTGATAAAATATCACTCAGAATGAAGGAGCTGTGAGAAATGAGGAAATACGGACCCCCCGCAGAGATTGTCCACGCGACCAATGCTGCTGAATGCGGTACCCAGAGTAGCACCACTTCCTGGAATGCCCAAGAAACCAGATCGCTATCGATCCAAGTACAGTGTCTTGCCTCCCAACACCGTCACATTTGAGACCCACGTTACGCTGGTGGCAGAATTGACTTTCACCTCGTCAATCTTGTCTCCCTGACATGGTATTCACGCTCACATCATCCTTGCGACACTCTCAAACGTGACGGTGACAGTGCTATCGCCACTCTTTGCCCAGGTGCTAGCGCTTTTCCAGAAAGCCTCCCGAGGGTTGTAAGCGACGAAGCTGTCATTGACTTCACCGTCAGACTTCGTGGGCCTGCAAATGCTCTGAAAATTTTGCCGTCACCATATTCGTGGGGTTCCGAATGAAGGTCAGGACTTTGTCCAAAATATTCATTTTCGTCACCAATGCTTCTTTGCAGCTTTGACGAATAGATTCGGTCCCAAAGAACCAGTTTGTGACGCGTTTTCAACTGGAAGAAGATGGCAATAGGTCGGTCACTCTTGTAAGTCAAAAGCACCACGTCTCCAAGAAAGCAACAGTGAAGTGGGTCTCTCGGATGACATGGATGTCAAACGTCAATGTACCGTTATTGATTGGGTGATATGGGGTACAGCACTGCAGGTGCGAAAGGAGACTGTTGGTCCTGCACCAGCAGCTCGGAATCCACCTCAGAGCCTCTTGTCATTTCATTTCGCGAGTTTGGGCCTTCGTTTGTGATCCATCGGCGAGGCGAGAGATGCTCAACTTGCCACGCAGCTTCGTGTTGGGCCAGTCGATCGCGGTTGAATCCGCTCACCGTCTTTGCTAACCGACTGGGGCTTCCCACTAAATCGTCGTCTTCTTCTTCATTGCTACTGTTGTTTGAAGATGCTGCAGATTCGTTGTCGTCGTCGGGGTACATCAGTGGACTGCCACTTGATCCGGCATTGCGGAGAACTTCCATTCCAGCACGTAAAAAGCTTCGGTTGTAGCGTAAAGTGCTTTCACTACTTGAGGTGAAGAGCGATGAGAAGTTGGTAGAGTGATGGAGCGTGGACTTGATTGGCGCCCGTTGGGTTCGCTGGATTCAACTCGCTCTTCGTATTGAGAATCGAGCTGTAGGTGGTTGAATGGGAGGCGTTTGTCAGGGTTCAGCTTCCGAGGCTTTGATTTGCGTGATCCCGGACTCTGAGGTGCTGGTGGGTGAGGAGAAATCGCTGGTACATTGGCGACGCGGTTTGCTGGGGTTTCATTGAAAAAGGTGGGCGGGTTGGCGACAAGAGAACGTTTTGCTGCTTACCAAACTCGTTCGTGTGGCGGATGATCTGCGTTGGGGACGATGCAGCGCCAGCATTTTGTCGTCCAGTAGCGGGAGCGTAGATGTTCCTACTTCGGTGGAGTTGGTGGTTTGGTGCTTGCCACGTTGTCTGCGTCTGCCTCCTTCTTGACTGGGTTCGGCTCGAAGCTGCGTACGGCTGGTACGTGGACTTGACATGAGAGGTCTTACCAGGCTTTGCTTGCTTTGATGGTGTTTCGAGGATCGATTCGGCTTCTCCGCTGCAAATGAAGATCCATTTCATCAGCAACTCCAGGAAGGAGCTCTCGTGTTGCTCTGCTGATCTTTTGCAGCAGAGACTCGGTTGCCGCAGAAGCATCCGCGGATATCAACAAAGACGTCACTCGTGGACGCTCTAGCGCAGGGTTTCGCTGAGGAACCAGCGTCTGACTGTTCTGGTCAGCGACCATGACAGTAGCTTGAACTTCTTTGTTGCGTCGCAGTGAAATCATGTACAAGTCGTACTCGTGTTTCCGCCAGATTTTGCCCATCAGGTCCTCGTTAGCAATGACTTGCTTATCGAACTCGCGTCGCAATGCGGTTAAGGTGACTTCGGCCTGGAAGGCGCGGTTAGTCTGGAGCTCCTTGTCGATGCGAACTTGTTCTAGCGTGAATTCCACCGCTTGCTTCCCATTCCGAACGTCGAGCAGGATATCTGCTGTCGTTTCCAGATCCGACTGCAGCATACCTTTATGGCATTCGTACAGCATGATGACACGAGCTTGCTGCTTTATGGTGGTGTTAAGATGCGATATCTGACGCAATTGCTCACACACTAAAGTTTCCAGGTTTGTGATGAACTCTACTTTGAGGACAACGTCTCGCTGAAGTTTGTTCACCAGGTGATCGAGCTTGCTCTTCCTGAATCGACTCATACGCACAACCTCGCGTGGTGAAGATATTTGCATCAGCGTATCAGCTTCTGCATCACCTTCATCGTCGTCTTCGCCCTCAATACTGATGATTCCTTTGCGGCGAGCTGCAGCGATTCGCTGTCGACTCCCACGCTCTTCTTCTGTGACGTCTTCTTGAACCTCTAGCTCCATATCCACAGGCTTGTCATCTTCGGCTAAAATATTGTCAAGGTGCAGTTCCTCTCCAAAAGTGTCCTTAACCATTTGCAGCAGTTCGCGTATCGCTTCATCAAGCGGGAACTCGTCAAGCTTGACGAGCGCCAGCATGTTTTGAAGCGAAAGGATGAACCGATTGAGCGTATTCTTTGACGTCGAGTTGGCAAGCACCAACTCGGTTTTGTTGCGTTGCAGATCCTCTTTCTCCGTCTGAAGCTCCACAACGTGCTTTGCGATTCCTGAATGCGGGTTTGCAGCACCGTTGTTTCTTTCTCGGACACCGACAACGACTTTGCAAGCTGCTCGATTCGCGCAACGTTGTCCTTGTTCACGTAGGTAATTTCTCGGAGTTGTGCGTTTGCTACTTTGACTTCCACCTCCAGTTTGGTGATCTGCTCCTTTGCAGTAGCATCGTACATCTTAAATCGCTCTTTCAATGACGCCACGCTAGATCATACACACAATCGCACACTACATGGTTAAGCACGGACCCACGAACAGTTTAATGACAACACGTACTTCTTCTTGGCCTTTTCGTAGTTTTTCTCTAGCTCTTGAGTGTGTAGTCGAAGCTGCTCAGAGGTCCGCTCGGCATGCAAAAACGCCTGTTGTCCCGCAGAGTAAACGCGCTTCGAGTGTTGCATTTCAGCATCCAGCGCCTCTAACGACGTCCGAAGACTGTGGATCTGCTCTTCGTCTCTCTTTCGATCGAGCTTGTTTGCTTCAACAGTGGCTTCCAAGTCCATTTTCTGATTGAGAAGTCTCTCAATGCGCAGTTTATCTTGTGCTCGCATTCCAGTAACCTGCTTCTCCGCTACCAACAGATTGCATTTCGCTTCAAGTACCCCAGTCTGGACCTTTTCCTCGTCGATTTGTGCTGTCAATCTCAGTATCTGTTGCTGGTGCTTTACACTGTGCTCCACTTCGATTTCGTACTGCTCCTTCATTGTCTGTAGCCGAGCTTCAAGGTGTCCTTGCTTCCGTTGATTTTCAAGCAGTTCCCTGTCCACCTTCAATTTCACGTCTTGAAGTTGGCCGATCTCGATCCGAGCCTGGTCAATGTGCTCTTGCAAGCCCTGTTTTTCAGCGACCACTTTGGCTTTCTCCATTCCTAGAACCACCGCGTCTAGTTTCAACTGATCGTTCGTCGCTCGCAGCGCTTGATTCATAAACAGCGTTTCGTGCATTCTCTTGGCATAGTTTGCCTTCTCCGTCTCGACACGCTCCAATTGAGCTGACAACTTCCGAATCTCCTCGTCCAGTGCAAACCGCTCTGATAGCGCATTCAGACGTTCCGAATTGGCGACTTCGTAGTCCCGTCGAGTGTCGTCGAGAAACTCGTTCAGCTTTTTCTCCTCATCTTCATGAACCAGAACCTCCAGCTTCAGCAGGCGAATTTGCTCACCTTGAGCTGCAATTTGATGTTGTTGCTCCGCCATCTACCAGAAGGAAATTTAGCATAAGTAAAGTGTTAATACAGCTACAGAAACTGACCTTGATATTTGACTCCGTGGTCTCCGTCACAAGCTTCCCGATCAGCTCACTCTTTTCCGTACCACGAGCTGTTTCTTCCATCAACGCTTTCTCTGCAATCTGCCATTGGGCTTCCAAGTCTAATTTGTCCTGTTGAAAGCCTTCCTGCAGACGTTTCTGTGCGTCTTGAGCAGCTTGTTTGAACTTTAGCATTGCCATTTCGTACTTGCCGTTCTCGCACTGTTCGAGTAGTAGCAGAAATGTAAGCCATGCGTTGGAGGACACATGACTTTCAGCACCCGGAGGACAGTGCGCCGCGATCTCGTTAATGATGTTGTGAAAACCATTCGTGTACACGTAAAGCGCGCGATACAATCGATCCACGAGGTCTTTTGGCATACCCATGCGATAGAGTGAAAACCGATCCATCCCAGCACGTGCAAGTGGTCCACCATCGCTCCCCTTTCTAAACGCAAAAGCTTCAGCCTCAAAATCAACCTCATCGTCATCGGTGCCAGGACTTTTCAGCATTGAGGTAATGTCACTTGCTGGAAGAAGGAAACCCCACTCGCTCCCAGGTGCAAGTTCACCCATTCTTCAGCGACAACGGAGTCATGAACTTTCGAGCTTGGACTTACAGGTGAAGTCGAGTCTGAGATTGTCGGAAGTGCATCTCGCATTCGTCCTGGTGATTTAGGGCCTGTCGGACTGTGACTTTTAGCGTTCCCTGCTCTATTCGTCATCGCTGCAAGTACTTCTCGGTTGATTCGTGCGATTTCGCTCTCGGCTGGAGGGACCACAATTGCTAGTCGCGCACTGATAGCAGCTAGTGTAGCTGTAGGATCTGTGAAACACGAGATCATTAATCGTCAGATTCCAAAACTTTGTTAGGGCAAATATGACAAATGTACCGATGTTGAGTAAGTTCGCATGCTGTTTGGTCGGTGAGCGCTTAGGACTCCGGGGACTTGTTTCACCTTTCGTTCGATTTGTTGGTGACTCGGGTGGGGGTAAAGTTAAAGTCAGCTCGACATCCAGATCATTTTCCTTCTCAGTGGCAGCTTCCGTCATGGCCTCGCTATATGCACCGCTGCCTTGCTCCTCCATTCTACACTTTCAAAAGCTCTCAATTCGTGCCGTGCTATCGGACAGCCTATTTGTATCGCGCAAATTGAACATGCAACTCTACAGCAAAACAGTTTCGATTGTTATTCGTGAACGTGTTACTCATAGCACACGTCCAGCATGACCTGCAATTACTGCACGTTTCCTTGGGTGCTTCTTCTCGGACACTTTGGACAAAGTAGACCGATCTGCCATTCTTGAGCTGGTTCCTTTTCGACCAGTTTTTTCGTGTTGGCCGACGACGCCACATTTTCCCGATCTCTCGCTTTCATGCTGGAAGACGGGGCCGGGATGTCAAGCGAGACACTGCGGGGATACAGCGAGTATCATCGCTTGTTTCTGCGTTTGAATTCGTCGTAATCGAGCTCGCCGCACACGGTCCTGTATCGATTGGATCATCGGCAGTATACTGGCTTCATCTGAAAGTGACGAACTCGAGCTGATCGGAGATGTCGCTTTCACAGGAAATTGTGGTCGATCAACTCGTCGCGTTGGCAGCTGAGCGTACGCGGGAGCCTGTTCCAGTCTCTTCGATATGCGCTCTTGGAGGAGCCGTATGTCTTCATGAACTTTGCTGGTATGTTTGTCGATCAGAATTTCTTCCGCTACGGATGTTACCTCCGACGGAGACTCCGATTTCTGGTATCTGTCCATTGGTCGCACAGGAACAGCGTGGTTTGAACGTTTACCGGGTCGTTTCTCAGCTTTCACAATAGCAGAGGAGCGACCGAATGAAGTTCTGCCAGCTGGATCATAAATTGATCGTGATCAGCCGGTTGCGATTTCATAGTTGCAGGATGTCTGCGACATGAGTGTGCTAGATCTCCACCGCTGTATCGTTCCTGATTGCCGCGCTGAACATTGCAATGGATTTCGCCAGGTTGCACCTCCAGTTGGTTGGCATGCGTACACTCCCCCGAGGTTGATGCGATGCGTCATGCTCAGAATCAACTGGTTCTTTTCTTCGAGCTCGAAGTCTGCTTCGTTTGTGGAGCAGTACTTGCAGGACTTCCAGACGGAACAGTAGACGGGATACAATTGCTCTCTTGAGAACCACCATATCCCGTTCCACGTCACAGGTATTTTCATCTGTGTCGTTTGTGCTTGGGACCACAGGAACCTCTCCTCTCGTGACCAGTTCGTCAAAAGACGACAATGCATCACACATCTTAAAAAAGTGGGTGTTCCTTGTTTGATCATGGATTCCACGACACGGCCTGCGATATTCATGGCCGTTTTTCACTTTATACTTCTCAACAGATGCAGCAACCTCTGTGTGATGATAATTGGACACCTCCTCTGCAGCCGACCGTAGATCTTCATTCACCTTTTCTGCTTCCACCAGTTTGGCCTTTTCCGCTTCGAGCTCTCTCTTCAGCTCAATCGCCTGAACTTGCAGCACCTGATTATCTTGGGCAAGCGATCGATATTTTTTACTGTCGCCCTCCCGCTTCTCTTCTTCGTCACATAAAGCTTCTTCCCACTCGTGTCGTTCACGCTCGATGGCCACTCTTGCACTTGCAAGTTCGCTCTCCAGTGAAGCATTTCGCTTTTCACAGTGGTGCAGTCGCTGTTCGAGACCTACTACCTGCTTATCTCCACCCTTTGATCGCTCGTGGAGAATCTCGATTTGGTCTGACAGAGATAGTGTTGTATCCTTAGCAGCCTGTAGATGAGCTTCGAGCTCATGCTTTTCCTGCACTGTGTTGTCGTAGGTTTTCTGTAGTATCTTGAACTGGTGTTGCACTTGTTTCACGTGAAGAGTTCTCCAATGCCGCCAAACACCACTGATAGTACCTTGTCGTCGTTGATACGCCAGCATGTGACCATTTTGCTTGCAGCGCTTCTTACTGAAAGAATGTCCACGCCAACATCCAAGAACTCGTCGCAAAAGTGACCATTGCTGTCGTGTTTGAGCGTGTGAAAGCATTCTGACCCTTGCTTTTGAGCTTTAACTAGGCGAATTCCAGTTCGAAATGCATCAAAGTGGCGTTGAAGAGTGCCATACTTTTTGTTTTGGCTCGCTGCAAGTTGGCATGAGTTCGTTCCTTCCACGGGCCCCACGACGCTCGTAAAAGCTTGATGAAGTAGTGTTTCAGAGCTTTCGTGGAGTCTTGTGTATACTTCCTCCTGGCCATTGAAAAGTACTTCCAGTGCACCCACAGCTTTCGAAGACGGCGGCGGTTTACATACCTTTTGCCAGGTTCAGAGAGCGCCTCGATGTAGCTTCCTCGGATGCAGTCACATGCCAAGCAGTGAAGAACAGTTTGGCCACTGCGATATTCTCTTTATGAGCAGCATATTTTTCAGACTCTACGCGCCGACGCCACTGAACCCACCGCCTCCACACGCGTCGACGAAGCCTGAAGTTGTGTAACTTATCAATCTCGGTCAGCTTGTGCCATGCGCGGAAATGTAGACGCGTTTGTCTGCATTGAATTTGGTATCGAAGTTGTGCCGCTCGTTCTTGGATTGGCCGAGCTACTGAATAAAGGAACAATTTCCAGCTCCAGAATACAGTTTGTTTGCTGTCTCGTAGTGAATCCTGCCTGCGTAAGTCTTGTATTTTCTTCAGTGCTCTTTTGTGTCTTGTGATGCGTTTCCATTCACAAAAGCACAGACGTCGTGTACGATGGACCGTAGCATTTTGATGTTCGTGTTGTAGTTTCTTCTCACACCTCGTTAGAAAAATGCCATCAATCCAAGCACGGAAAACAAGTTTCAAAAACTTGGTTTCGCGCAACATACCAGCGCGTTTTGCGATGATGCTTACCCTAGTGAAGTTGACCCACTCGTTGAAATGAAGCTTTCGCGTTCGAAGTTGCTGCTTCTTCATACACGCCCTCAGTTCCTGCTGCATCCACACTTTTCGTCTCCAAATCCAAAATCGATCATGCTGAACGATAAAGCAGCGCTTCCTCTGGACGTGCTTGATCTGCTGGGACCAATTGTAAGATTGAATCCATTTGACAAAGAACCGCTTCTGGATTTTGGGAGCTGCAACAGCCATGGTGCGCTGAGTCATCTCCTCTTTAAT
>JAAKBD010000184.1:0-46213 GCA_012656105.1 Phytophthora syringae | reverse complement strand
GAACGTAGGGAGCGCCTTTAAATAACATGTTATTTGCCCGCGAAATGACATGTCATTTCCGTGGTGAATTTAGTAATTCTGACACCCCTATTAGTTAGATTACCGATAAAATCGAGTATGTCGAGTCGGCATAGTAATTATAATACCTGTAGTGCAGCTTTTGTGGATAAAAGCCCATAAATGAGTAGGGAATGATAATGTGCAGACTTTTGCTGTATCTAAGAAGGCGCCGATACGGTAGTGCTGGCTATTACATGTCAATGCTGGCATGTGGTGTAATGTTGCCTTGCACTTGCCATTGAGCTGAGCATTAGCACCAAGAAGTCCAGTTCTCGTGAAGGCTTCTTGTGGCTGCTTGAAACTTGCTCGATTGGTGTTTCGCGACAGGCAATTGCTGACCTCAGCGCTAATGGCACATCTGACAGTGCCAGTCACCACGAGCCTGCCGTGATAAAATATCACTCAGAATGAAGGAGCTGTGAGAAATGAGGAAATACGGACCCCCGCAGAGATTGTCCACGCGACCAATGCTGCTGAATGCGGTACCCAGAGTAGCACCACTTCCTGGAATGCCCAAGAAACCAGATCGCTATCGATCCAAGTACAGTGTCTTGCCTCCCAACACCGTCACATTTGAGACCCACGTTACGCTGGTGGCAGAATTGACTTTCACCTCGTCAATCTTGTCTCCCCTGACATGGTATTCACGCTCACATCATCCTTGCGACACTCTCAAACGTGACGGTGACAGTGCTATCGCCACTCTTTGCCCAGGTGCTAGCGCTTTTCCAGAAAGCCTCCCCGAGGGTTGTAAGCGACGAAGCTGTCATTGACTTCACCGTCAGACTTCGTGGGCCTGCAGATGCTCTGAAATTTTTGCCGTCACCATATTCGTGGGGTTCCGAATGAAGGTCAGGACTTTGTCCAAAATATTCATTTTCGTCACCAATGCTTCTTTGCAGCTTTGACGAACAGATTCGGCCAGTTTGTGACGCGTTTTCAACTGGAAGAAGATGGCAATAGGTCGGTCACTCTTGTAAGTCAAAAGCACCACGTCTCCAAGAAAGCAACAGTGAAGTGGGTCTCTCGGATGACATGGATGTCAAACGTCAATGTACCGTTATTGATTGGGTAATATGGGGTACAGCACTGCAGGTGCGAAAGGAGACTGTTGGTCCTGCACCAGCAGCTCGGAATCCACCTCAGAGCCTCTTGTCATTTCATTTTGCGAGTCTGTAACTTCGTTTGTGATCCATCGGCGAGGCGAGAGATGCTCAACTTGCCACGCAGCTTCGTGCTGGGCCAGTCGATCGCGGTTGAATCCGCTCACGGTCTTTGCTAACCGACTGGGGCTTCCCACTGGATCGTCTTCTTCTTCTTCATTGCTACTGGCGTTCGAAGATGCTGCGGACTCGTCGTCGTCGTCGGGGTACAGCAGTGGACTGCCACTTGATCCGGCATTGCGGAGAACTTCCATTCCAGCACGTAAAAGCTTCGGTTGTAGCGTAAAGTGCTTTCACTACTTGGAGGTGAAGAGCGATGAGAAGTTGGTAGAGTGATGGAGCGTGGACTTGATTGGCGCCCGTTGGGTTCGCTGGACTCAACTCGCTCTTCGTATTGAGAATCGAGCTGTAGGTGGTTGAATGGGAGGCGTTTGTCAAGGTTCAGCTTCCGAGGCTTTGATTTGCGTGATCCCGGACTCTGAGGTGCTGGTGGGTGAGGAGAAATCGCTGCTACATTGGCGACGCGGTTTGCTGGGGTTTCATTGAAGAAAGGTGGGCGGGTTGGCGACAAGAGAACGTTTTGCTGCTTACCAAACTCGTTCATGTGGCGGATGATCTGCGTTGGGGACGATGCAGCGCCAGCATTTTTGTCGTCCAGTAGCGGGAGCGTAGATGTTCCTACTTCGGTGGAGTTGGTGGTTTGGTGCTTGCCACGTTGTCTGCGTCTGCCTCCTTCTTGACTGGGCTGGGCTCGTAGCTGCGTGCGGCTGCTACGTGGACTCGACATGAGAGGTCTTACCAGGCTTTGCTTACTTTGGTGGTGTTTCGAGGATCGATTCGGCTTCTCCGCTGCAAAATGAAGATCCATTTCATTAGCAACTCCAGGAAGGAGCTCTCGTGTTGCTCTGCTGATCTTTTGCAGCAGAGACTCGGTTGCCGCAGAAGCATCCGCGGGTATCAACAAAGACGTCACTCGTGGACGCTCTAGCGCAGGGTTTCGCTGAGGAACCAGCGTCTGACTGTTCTGGTCAGCGACCATGACAGTAGCTTGAACTTCTTTGTTGCGTCGCAATGAAATCATGTACAAGTCGTACTCGTGTTTCCGCCAGATTTTGCCCATCAGGTCCTCGTTAGCAATGACTTGCTTATCGAACTCGCGTCGCAATGCGGTTAAGGTGACTTCGGCCTGGAAGGCGCGGTTAGTCTGGAGCTCCTTGTCGATGCGAACTTGTTCTAGCGTGAATTCCACCGCTTGTTTCCCATTCCGGACGTCGAGCAGGATATCTGCTGTCATTTCCAGATCCGACTGCAGCATACCTTTATGGCATTCGTACAGCATGATCACACGAGCTTGCTGCTTTATGGTGGTGTTAAGATGTGATATCTGCCGCAATTGCTCACACACTAAAGTTTCCAGGTTTGTGATGAACTCTACCTTGAGGACAACGTCTCGCTGAAGTTTGTTCACCAGGTGATCGAGCTTGCTCTTCCTGAATCGACTCATACGGACAACCTCGCGTTGTGAAGATATTAGCTCAGCATCAGACGTATTAGCTGTTGACGCAGTATTTCCTTCTGCATCACCTTCATCGTCGTCTTCGCCCTCAATACTGATGATTCCTTTGCGGCGAGCTGCAGCGATTCGCTGTCGACTCCCACGCTCTTCTTCTGTGACGTCTTCTTGAACCACTAGCTCCATATTCACAGGCTTGTCATCTTCGGCTAAAATATTGTCAAGGTGCAGTTCCTCTCCAAAAGTGTCCTTAACCATTTGCAGCAGTTCGCGTATCGCTTCATCAAGCGGGAACTCGTCAAGCTTGACGAGCGCCAGCATATTTTGAAGCGAAAGGATGAACCGATTGAGCGTATTCTTTGACGTCGAGTTGGCAAGCACCAACTCGGTTTTGTTGCGTTGCAGATCCTCTTTCTCCGTCTGAAGCTCCACAACGTGCTTTTGCGATTCCTGAATGCGGGTTTGCAGCACCGTTGTTTCTTTCTCGGACACCGACAACGACTTTGCAAGCTGCTCGATTCGCGCAACGTTGTCCTTGTTCACGTAGGTAATTTCTCGGAGTTGTGCGTTTGCTACTTTGACTTCCACCTCCAGTTTGGTGATCTGCTCCTTTGCAGTAGCATCGTACATCTTAAATCGCTCTTTCAATGACGCCACGCTAGATCATACACACAATCGCAAAAACATGGTTAAGCACGGACCCACGAACAGTTTAGTGACAACACGTACTTCTTCTTGGCCTTTTCGTAGTTTTTCTCTAGCTCTTGAGTGTGTAGTCGAAGCTGCTCAGAGGTCCGCTCGGCATGCAAAAACGCCTGTTGTCCCGCAGAGTATACGCGCTTGGAGTGTTGTATTTCAGCATCCAGCGCCTCTAACGACGTCCGAAGACTGTGAATCTGCTCTTCGTCTCTCTTTCGATCGAGCTTGTTAGCTTCAACAGTGGCTTCCAAGTCCATTTTCTGATTGAGAAGTCTCTCAATGCGCAGTTTATCTTGTGCTCGCATTCCAGTAACCTGTTTCTCCGCTACCAACAGATTGCATTTCGCTTCAAGTACCCCAGTCTGGACCTTTTCCTCGTCGATTTGTGCTGTCAATCTCAGTATCTGTTGCTGGTGCTTTACACTGTGCTCCACTTCGATTTCGTACTGCTCCTTCATTGTCTGTAGCCGAGCTTCAAGGTGTCCTTGCTTCCGTTGATTTTCAAGCAGTTCCCTGTCCACCTTCAATTTCACGTCTTGAAGTTGGCCGATCTCGATCCGAGCCTGGTCAATGTGCTCTTGCAAGCCCTGTTTTTCAGCGACCACTTTGGCTTTCTCCATTCCTAGAACCACCGCGTCTAGTTTCAACTGATCGTTCGTCGCTCGCAGCGCTTGATTCATAAACAGCGTTTCGTGCATTCTCTTGGCATAGTTTGCCTTCTCCGTCTCGACACGCTCCAATTGAGCTGACAACTTCCGAATCTCCTCGTCCAGTGCAAACCGCTCTGATAGCGCATTCAGACGTTCCGAATTGGCGACTTCGTAGTCCCGTCGAGTGTCGTCGAGAAACTCGTTCAGCTTTTTCTCCTCATCTTCATGAACCAGAACCTCCAGCTTCAGCAGGCGAATTTGCTCACCTTGAGCTGCAATTTGATGTTGTTGCTCCGCCATCTACCAGAAGGAAATTTAGCATAAGTAAAGTGTTAATACAGCTACAGAAACTGACCTTGATATTTGACTCCGTGGTCTCCGTCACAAGCTTCCCGATCAGCTCACTCTTTTCCGTACCACGAGCTGTTTCTTCCATCAACGCTTTCTCTGCAATCTGCCATTGGGCTTCCAAGTCTAATTTGTCCTGTTGAAAGCCTTCCTGCAGACGTTTCTGTGCGTCTTGAGCAGCTTGTTTGAACTTTAGCATTGCCATTTCGTACTTGCCGTTCTCGCACTGTTCGAGTAGTAGCAGAAATGTAAGCCATGCGTTGGAGGACACATGACTTTCAGCACCCGGAGGACAGTGCGCCGCGATCTCGTTAATGATGTTGTGAAAACCATTCGTGTACACGTAAAGCGCGCGATACAATCGATCCACGAGGTCTTTTGGCATACCCATGCGATAGAGTGAAAACCGATCCATCCCAGCACGTGCAAGTGGTCCACCATCGCTCCCCTTTCTAAACGCAAAAGCTTCAGCCTCAAAATCAACCTCATCGTCATCGGTGCCAGGACTTTTCAGCATTGAGGTAATGTCACTTGCTGGAAGAAGGAAACCCCACTCGCTCCCAGGTGCAAGTTCACCCATTCTTCAGCGACAACGGAGTCATGAACTTTCGAGCTTGGACTTACAGGTGAAGTCGAGTCTGAGATTGTCGGAAGTGCATCTCGCATTCGTCCTGGTGATTTAGGGCCTGTCGGACTGTGACTTTTAGCGTTCCCTGCTCTATTCGTCATCGCTGCAAGTACTTCTCGGTTGATTCGTGCGATTTCGCTCTCGGCTGGAGGGACCACAATTGCTAGTCGCGCACTGATAGCAGCTAGTGTAGCTGTAGGATCTGTGAAACACGAGATCATTAATCGTCAGATTCCAAAACTTTTGTTAGGGCAAATATGACAAATGTACCGATGTTGAGTAAGTTCGCATGCTGTTTGGTCGGTGAGCGCTTAGGACTCCGGGGACTTGTTTCACCTTTCGTTCGATTTGTTGGTGACTCGGGTGGGGGTAAAGTTAAAGTCAGCTCGACATCCAGATCATTTTCCTTCTCAGTGGCAGCTTCCGTCATGGCCTCGCTATATGCACCGCTGCCTTGCTCCTCCATTCTACACTTTCAAAAGCTCTCAATTCGTGCCGTGCTATCGGACAGCCTATTTGTATCGCGCAAATTGAACATGCAACTCTACAGCAAAACAGTTTCGATTGTTATTCGTGAACGTGTTACTCATAGCACACGTCCAGCATGACCTGCAATTACTGCACGTTTCCTTGGGTGCTTCTTCTCGGACACTTTGGACAAAGTAGACCGATCTGCCATTCTTGAGCTGGTTCCTTTTCGACCAGTTTTTTTGGGGTTGGCCGACGACGCCACATTTTCCCGATCTCTCGCTTTCATGCTGGAAGACGGGGCCCGGGATGTCAAGCGAGACACTGCGGGGATACAGCGAGTATCATCGCTTGTTTCTGCGTTTGAATTCGTCGTAATCGAGCTCGCCGCACACGGTCCTGTATCGATTGGTTTTCCTCGGCAGTATCACTGGCTTCATCTGAAAGTGACGAACTCGAGCTGATCGGAGATGTCGCTTTCACAGGAAATCGTGGTCGGCCAACTCTTCGAGTTGGTAGCTGAGCGTACGCGGGAGCCTGTTCCAGTCTCTTCGATATTCGCTCTTGGAGGAGCCGTATGTCTTCATGAACTTTGCTGGTATGTTTCTCGATCAGAATTTCTTCCGCTACGGATGTTACCTCGGACGGAGACTCCGATTTCTGGTATCTGTTTACTGGTCGCACAGGAACAGCGTGGTTTGAACGTTTACCGGGTCGTTTCTCAGCTTTCACAATAGCAGAGGAGCGACCGAATGAAGTTCTGCCAGCTTGGATCATAAATTGATCGTGATCAGCCGGTTGCGATTTCATAGTTGCAGGATGTCTGCGACATGAGTGTGCTAGATCTCCACCGCTGTATCGTTCCTGATTGCCGCGCTGAACATTGCAATGGATTTCGCCAGGTTGCACCTCCAGTTGGTTGGCATGCGTACACTCCCCGAGGTTGATGCGATGCGTCATGCTCAGAATCAACTGGTTCTTTTCTTGCAGTAGATGGCTCAGCTCCACCGTTTTCACCTGTTCTTCTTTCCACCTGGCCTCAATGTTCGCACACTCACTGCGTAAGCGTTCATTTTCTCGTTCATGAGCTTGTTCGTGCTCGTTCATCGCTTCACACGTGCTGGCAATTCGCTTCTCGTACTCTTGTAGACGATTCGCAGTGTCTTCGCGGTCCGTTTCTTGCTCTTTCAATTGACCACGCAGCTGAGATATCTCGTGCTCAAGCTCTTTATACTTCTCAACAGATGCAGCAACCTCTGTGTGATGATAATTGGACACCTCCTCTGCAGCCGACCGTAGATCTTCATTCACCTTTTCTGCTTCCACCAGTTTGGCCTTTTCCGCTTCGAGCTCTCTCTTCAGCTCAATCGCCTGAACTTGCAGCACCTGATTATCTTGGGCAAGCGATCGATATTTTTTACTGTCGCCCTCCCGCTTCTCTTCTTCGTCACATAAAGCTTCTTCCCACTCGTGTCGTTCACGCTCGATGGCCACTCTTGCACTTGCAAGTTCGCTCTCCAGTGAAGCATTTCGCTTTTCACAGTGGTGCAGTCGCTGTTCGAGACCTACTACCTGCTTATCTCCACCCTTTGATCGCTCGTGGAGAATCTCGATTTGGTCTGACAGAGATAGTGTTGTATCCTTAGCAGCCTGTAGATGAGCTTCGAGCTCATGCTTTTCCTGCACTGTGTTGTCGTAGGTTTTCTGTAGTATCTTGAACTGGTGTTGCACTTGTTTCACGTGAAGAGTTCTCCAATGCCGCCAAACACCACTGATAGTACCTTGTCGTCGTTGATACGCCAGCATGTGACCATTTTGCTTGCAGCGCTTCTTACTGAAAGAATGTCCACGCCAACATCCAAGAACTCGTCGCAAAAGTGACCATTGCTGTCGTGTTTGAGCGTGTGAAAGCATTCTGACCCTTGCTTTTGAGCTTTAACTAGGCGAATTCCAGTTCGAAATGCATCAAAGTGGCGTTGAAGAGTGCCATACTTTTTGTTTTGGCTCGCTGCAAGTTGGCATGAGTTCGTTCCTTCCACGGGCCCCACGACGCTCGTAAAAGCTTGATGAAGTAGTGTTTCAGAGCTTTCGTGGAGTCTTGTGTATACTTCCTCCTGGCCATTGAAAAGTACTTCCAGTGCACCCACAGCTTTCGAAGACGGCGGCGGTTTACATACCTTTTGCCAGGTTCAGAGAGCGCCTCGATGTAGCTTCCTCGGATGCAGTCACATGCCAAGCAGTGAAGAACAGTTTGGCCACTGCGATATTCTCTTTATGAGCAGCATATTTTTCAGACTCTACGCGCCGACGCCACTGAACCCACCGCCTCCACACGCGTCGACGAAGCCTGAAGTTGTGTAACTTATCAATCTCGGTCAGCTTGTGCCATGCGCGGAAATGTAGACGCGTTTGTCTGCATTGAATTTGGTATCGAAGTTGTGCCGCTCGTTCTTGGATTGGCCGAGCTACTGAATAAAGGAACAATTTCCAGCTCCAGAATACAGTTTGTTTGCTGTCTCGTAGTGAATCCTGCCTGCGTAAGTCTTGTATTTTCTTCAGTGCTCTTTTGTGTCTTGTGATGCGTTTCCATTCACAAAAGCACAGACGTCGTGTACGATGGACCGTAGCATTTTGATGTTCGTGTTGTAGTTTCTTCTCACACCTCGTTAGAAAAATGCCATCAATCCAAGCACGGAAAACAAGTTTCAAAAACTTGGTTTCGCGCAACATACCAGCGCGTTTTGCGATGATGCTTACCCTAGTGAAGTTGACCCACTCGTTGAAATGAAGCTTTCGCGTTCGAAGTTGCTGCTTCTTCATACACGCCCTCAGTTCCTGCTGCATCCACACTTTTCGTCTCCAAATCCAAAATCGATCATGCTGAACGATAAAGCAGCGCTTCCTCTGGACGTGCTTGATCTGCTGGGACCAATTGTAAGATTGAATCCATTTGACAAAGAACCGCTTCTGGATTTTGGGAGCTGCAACAGCCATGGTGCGCTGAGTCATCTCCTCTTTAATTGCTTCACGCTCGTGTAGCTGCTGAGTTAACGTTCGTTGGTAGGAAACTAACTTCCGCTGAACGCCAGACAGGTTATTTCTCAAGTCAAGTTCTCGCTGTTCGGACTGCATCAATGCCCGGATGTATTTCTCTTCTCGTTGCTCAAGTTCCTGGAGGCGGCCATCGTTTGCAGGTACTGCAGTAGTCTGGTTCTCTGATCGCAGTTGGTGAGGTCGTTGGGCACCTCGTGGCAGTGGCGGTGCAGGCGCTTCATCCAGCAGATCATGTGGAGTTTTGGCGACAGGAACGTAAACTTCCTCGTGGGAACGACGTGTGTGGGGAGGTGTCGAAGATGCGTGGCTGATGGCGCTGATACTTGTCATATCTAGATCTTCTCGGGTGAAAGTAGAAGACACGCGGCGTTGGTTATAGCTGATCTCAGTTGCGACGTCCGTGTTGAGGTGGCTCCTGTTCACCTCACGAGTAGTCCTGCGAAATTCAGCTCCTGAAGGCTGAACAGGTTGGCGTGAACGTTGTTTCTCAATGAGGGCTGGAGGTATCGGAACGTGGTTTTGCTCGCGGACGGTGTAAATCGTGTGAAGTTGTGGGATTTTGCTCGGCAGTAGTGTCGCTCGTGCTAGTTTGAGAGGTGGAGCTGGAGCCGAATCTCTGAGCTTGAAACTATAAATTGCTTCACCTAGAGATTTGTTCGCGAAATCTCCACTACGAAGGTTCGCCTTTCGATCACGTGTGCTCTGGGCTGGTCCTTCTTGGGCACGAATATATCGATTTTCTGTCTTTGTTCTCGCGCGTGGCGATCGCTGCTCAGCAAAAGAAGATGGAGGAGGAGGCAGGCAGCTAGAGCTTATTACTTGTCTGTCCCATGCGTCCGGATCTGGCTGCTGAGGCGGAAGTTGGTGCTGACTAGAGCGCAAATCTCCGCTTTCGCTAGAGCATTTCTTCTCCGTAAGACAAGATTCCTCCCATATTCTCGATCGAACTTGACTCTGACGAGGTGGCAGCTTTGTCTCAAGTTCATCCACCCCCGCTGTGCAAACGGATCTCCAACTAATCTGTTTCTCTGCCTCGGATCCATCGAGAGCAGCTCCTTCAGAAATTCCACCATCTCTTTGCGGTTCTTTTCGCACACAGCATGCAAGTTCGCAATCGTCTTCTGCTGTAGGGCAATCACATTGCCGTACGCTTCTTCCCACGACGCACACCGCTGTTTCATATCATTCGACGCGTCTTGCCGCTGAGCTCGAGGCGAAGATCCGTTCGCTAGTTTCAGCAAGTACTCTTTCGCTTTGAGTTTCGGATGGTCTGCGAGCTTCGCGTGCGTTCGAACGATAATCGTCAGCATTTGCACCTGCAGCGCCTGCTGTTCCTGCTCCGACAGCGTGTTCTCATACCTCCACAAACGCAATAGCAACGAAACATTGCACGCGACGTCATTCGGACCAGGAACGCGGTCGAATCTCCCAGCAGCGACTCCAGCCATTACTCGTCCGTGAAACTCCTTGTGCATGGCAATCAACTGCGCAATTCGCTGCAACTTCTGGATATCAAAATGGTTCTGCGTCACCATCTTCCTGAGTGCGTCGTCTTGTGCTGCTACATGTTGAGCAGCGTCTCGTTCTCGCTTGGAGATGTCGAGATTATCCAGAACTTGCACTTTTGGCAGCATTGCCACCACTCGAAGCCTGTAGTTGGGCTGGTCACACAGCGGATTCCCGATCAGATTGAGATTTCTCAGTTGCTCGAGCGGTTGCAGCTTAGCCACCTCCGTATCAGATGCGAGCAAGTTGCCGCCCACGGACAGCAGTCGCACCGCTGCGAACTGCTCCACTCCGTCCAGCGTCCGCAGGTTGTTCTGACTCAGATACAAAGCCGTGACAGATGCACAGACCGAGGGCGGCACTCGACCCAGGGACTGGATCCCTTTACCCACAGCGTTCAGCCTCGCCCCGTCGCACAGCCGCGTGCCGAGCTGCTTGAAGGCGTCCACCAGCGACTTGTGCGACGACTTTTGGCCATTGTGGAGTCGGTTGGACGCCGCTCTCTTCGAGTTGTCGGCTGCTGGCGCTTTCTTGGCTGCGGTAGGCTGCCGTGACGTGAACTGGCGGCTGTAGCTGGACAACGCGGCCATGGCAGGGGGGTCGTGACGGAGCAGCAGCACCAATATCTGCGACTTGTGAGCTCGAAAGGACGCGAGCCGTAACGGCTGACTCAGATTCTAAGCTTTACTGACCGAGTATAATACATGTACCAGCTTGAAGCTACGAGAGACGCCGTACCCAACCCGTCAACCGAGGTCACCGCGATTCCAAAGTCATTGCCATTAACCATTTTCCCTGACTACTCCACCCTTTCCCATACAATGATACATACGGATGTTTTGCCACCTTTGTGGGCCTTCGCTAGGTTCTCTGCGTAGCAGTCTCGGAAAATCTGACACGAGCGGAGTTCAATTTTTACACGGTGGGCAGGTTGGGTGACGACCTACCAGAACAAGATCCGCCTCCGGTGCTGGCACCTCATACGAACGTGTCTTTGAACTTGCGCCTTCTACTGGGGTTACAACCACGAGATGCGCTGCCTGGAGGATTCCGGATCCACTAACGGTCGATCTGTACGAGGTTTTGGTCGGAGCTCGACGAGGCCGCTGGTGAGGACTGTTGTATTCGACTCAGTTGTTCGACATCACCGGAGTCGGATCTTGTTTTGGTAGGTCGTCACCCAACCTGCCCACCGTGTAAAGCTTGAACTGCGCTTGTGTCAAATTTTCCGAGACTGCTACGCAGAGAACCTAGCGAACGCCCACAAAGGTGGCCCACCCGTTGGCCTTCCAGTCCAGTTGTCCGTTCAAGCTCCCCAACCACGCGAAAACCTGACTTCGACCTTGAGCGTGTGCCAGTCACGAAGACGATTCAGCCCAGCAGGAAGAGGAGCATTCACCGGTCCAAGCTCAAGTCTGGGTCAAGCCTGGGTGTCGCCGTCCGTATGAAAGACGACAAATAACCTTGCAAATTAGTTTCGACGACGCCTTCGGGCCAGATTATTTTGCGGAGCAGCGCACAGAACGCTTCATGCTCTACCGACAGGAATTCCACGATGACGACCCGGCCGTCAATCCACTCCATGTGCGTAGACTTGAACGCTCGATCCTCACTCTCGACGACTGCATCCCATTCAGCCACAGTTGCGTCACAGCTTCTGCATCATCGTATGGGAAAGCGTGGAGTAGTCAGGCTGCGAGCGGGGAAAATGCTTCCAAACAAAAATGAATTCATTTCAACTTTTACCTTCAACCCCCGACCCAGCTCGCTTCCTACTCGACTGGCCATTCCGCTTCATTAAGTTGCCTCACATCCGTTGACGTATCCACAGCGTGCAGCGTGCTGTCAATCGAAGCGAAGCTGTTTATGCTGCGGTCTTTGTCAGTGAAATGCTTACTGCTTTTCAATCATGACTACAGCTAGGTGTGCAAACGGACAACCAACCAGCACGCACGCCGTCGTCCGCACTGAATGATATTGATGAAAGGCTCACGTCTACATGTATACTTCGAAGTAGTTGCTAAAACGCAGCCAAGAAAATTAGTGCTTGGCATCCGCGTGGCTGGTGTCACCTCCATGGTTTTTACGGGACGTACGGGGCGGGCGAGCATGGCGTTCCAGTGCATGAGGTCGTCGTCCACGGCGCTGACGGTGCACCAGTCGGGCGAGCTCTTCTCAAACTCGGCGAGTTCCTGCAGAAAAGCAATGGTTAGTGGCACGTAATATTGGAGGCATGTTAGATAGACGCACTTTGGTGAGACGGCGAGCCATTGTGCTGAAGAAGGGAAGGATGAGGCTGGAGTGCTCGTGGCTGATGCGAATCGAGAAATGAAGTGAGGAGGAATGTGATCGGAGCTCGTGAGACCAGAAAAGCTGCTGTAAATAGCTCGGCAGCTGTTTTTAGGATCGCTATTAATAGTTGACGTCCTCCACATCAAGTGAATCAGATTCTGGGAAGACAAGTAACTCAGATTCTGAGTCTGAGGCGTGTAGCTAAAGGAGAAACCCGTTCAGCTTTTCTCCTCATCTTCATGGACCAGAACTTCCAGCTTCAGCAGGCGAATTTGCTCAGCTTGAGCTGCAATTTGATGTCGTTGCTCCAGGGCAGTGCACAGCGATCTCGTTAATGATGTTGTGAAACCCGTTCGTGTTCACGTGAAACGCACGATACATTTGATCCACGATATCTTTCAGCATGCACTCGACAGTTCTCTACTCTAAATTGCACATAAAGTAGTGCCCTTGTAAGTGTCACGACAAGCTTCTGCACTCTCTCGAGAAGCGACGCCGCCGTCGGCCTTTTGGTTTGACTTTCCTGCAAACACTGCTCCCGAATTGCATCCGAGGGCTGGGAGATTTAGCACAGTCGTTGTTCGTATAAGGTAGCCGACACCCCAATATCCACCTTAACCGAATGAGATGAAGCGATCTCCGGAGCATGCGACGTCGGGTGCACCTAGTGTTTGCTGGTGCCAAAGCACTTTCGTCGAAGTCAATCAGAACCCAATGATCGCGATCGTGTTGGTACTTCAACGCTTTTTCCAACGCAAATCACGATGCATCAGCTTGAGTTTGTGCAGCGCAACCAGGGCCATGAGTATGTCACGCAACGCGGTCACAAGCTGCTTGATGTCCGAGGGTGGTGCATCGATGCCAGCCAGTAGCCCAACGAGGATAATTTCGCTTTAACCGGGTCAACATTCGTGTAACACTGCATAGTTGGTGATCACTACAAGCAATGAAGGACGAGGCTTCTATAGGAAATTAAAAATCAAATGGAAGGCCGCTGTGCATACGACATTTTGTTGTTGGGAGCTCAAGAAATTCGACCAGGGTAAAACTACCGGTAGCATATTCCATTCTGAAGCTGAGAGAAAAATATGTGGGTCCTCTGGGAAGGACGATACGATACAGTTCAGCGGGTGGAGACGACCGAAGTGTGTGAATCCTTACGAAATGGTGGGAAAGCGAGTATCCGTTCAAGGCGCCCAAAGTGCGCTTCCTCACACGCGTCTACCACCCGAACGTCAAGTCGCAGTCGGGCGAGATCTGCGCCGACATTATCAACGAGGTGCGCTGCAAATGGATACATAAGAGGTGGTTGTCAAATAGGTGTTAACTCATTGCCCTCTTTGCAGAACTGGGGCCCCACGCTCAACGTGATGCACTGCCTCACCGCCATCAAACAGATCTTGGAGCAGCCGGACATGGACAACCCGCTGGAGCCCGAGATCGCCAAACAGATGCACGAGAACAAGGCCGACTTCGACAAGACGGCTGAAGACTGGACCAAGCAGTACGCGTCCTAAGCACAAAAGCAACAAAAACGACAAGAAACAATCGCCGGCAGCATACACTTCATACACTTCCGTCGGAGAAAATCTCATTATAACCCGTATTCAAAAATCCGATTAAAATCATGCTACTGCGATATTTAAAAAAATCCGGTAATAAAATCAAGTTACCGGTACTGTGATATTTCGCAACAATTCGCAGTGGTATCGTCACAATCTCACATCAAGATGACACACCGCTTGCTTTTTCTACTGGCGCTGTTCACGACGTCCACAGATGCTTTCGGTCAAGGACCCACCAGCAGCAGTGACGTGGGACCCCCGCTGTGTTGTGGTACGCGCCGTTTCTCAGCGGCGGCGGCTATTGCAGCGAAGCGCACTCGTACGTGGTGGCAGTGGACGCTGCTCTCCAAGCGTCAACGGAATCAGACTCAGAATCCGCCTCCAACCATGAAAAAGCTCAAGAATCAGATACCGCAACACCGGAACCGCCTTTCGAGCTGCTGATTACGCAACACGGAGACTCGATGAACCCATCCTTCATCCAGGACCTACCGGAGGACATGAAATCGACCCTGGAACAGCACTGGATCTTGGAGAGGGACGTCGTGTGGCGTCTCAAAAACCGGAAAACTGCTCTGGCAATTTGCCATTCGGAGCCGGGAGCTTGGGAACCAGCTCACTACATGACGTCCAAATGTCCGCCACAAGGGGCCTTGTATAAAGTCGGACGGACCATGTTCGAGACGGACCGAGTACCAAAAGGATGGCCCAACAGAATGAACAAAATGGACGAGATTTGGGTGCCCACCACGTTCCAGAAAAAGGTGTTCGTGGACGGTGGAGTGAGGCCTGAAGCTGTTAAAGTCGTGCCGGAAGTGGTGGATGTGGGCTTTTTCGACCCCGAGAAGGTCGAATCGCCCTATGATATCGACGTGACGGAGCACACGACTGTGTTTTTGTCCGTTTTCAAGTGGGAGGAGAGGAAGGCGTGGAAGGTTTTGCTTACGGCATATTTTCAGACTTTTCAGGTTGATGAGGATGTGGTGCTGGTGCTGCTGACGAACGGATACCACTCAGCATCGTCGTCGGAGGAGGATTTTGTGAAAGTTATTGATGAGTTTGCGGTGCAAGCGGTGGGTAAAAAGCTGGAGGAGCTGCCGAAAATTCACGTGCTGCCGCCTCATATCCCTCAGGTGGAACTGCGGGCTTTGTACAAGGCTGCGAATGCGTTTGTCCTGCCGTCACGAGGTGAAGGGTGGGGTCGACCGCATGTTGAGGCCATGGCGATGGAGCGTCCTGTGATCGCTACTTTTTGGAGCGGTACCACGGAATACATGACGGAGGAAAACTCGTACCCACTCAAAATTGACGGGTTAATTGAGGTAAGCGCATTGACATTAAGTTTGGTTGAAAATGTTGTGACTGGTTGTGCTTTGGATGGTTGCAGATAACGGAAGGAGCATTTCGGGGTCACAAGTGGGCCGACCCCTCGGTGAAACATTTGAAGGAATTGCTGCTTCGAGTGAAGGAGCATCCTGAGGTACGGCATACAAAATGTTGTTTGTTTTTAGTAAGCGTTGTCTGACCCGAGGATTTATGGTTAACTGCAGGAAGCGGCAGCGAAAGGCAAACGAGCGAGAGAAGACATGGTGGCCAAATACTCTCCAAAAATCATTGGCAAGGTCGTCCTGGAGCATATCACGCGGATCTTGGAACTTGTTGCTGCGAAGGAAGAAGCGGCCAAGTCTGCTCATGAAGAACTATAGATTAAGCCAGCCAAGGGAAGTGATGAAATAGCAGCAGCCGCATGCCGATTAATGTATCTGTTAGCTGTTGCAACCGCGACGATGTACTCTACTTTTGGTTAGCAGGATCCGCGTCATATTCTTCTTGTGTCAGCCAAGTGCGATGCAGCCAAAGAGCTTGTGTCGGTGCGGAAGGACCAGGTTCAATCGCACCTGTTAGAACTTCTTGCATTCGTGACGGTGGCTGTGTACCTTCGGCAATTGGCGCAGCGTTCCAATGATGCGGCGCACCATGTGACGAAGGAAGCCGTTGGCGACGAGCTCGATACAGACGAAGTGCAGCTCGCCTCGCTTGGCTTGCTCCTCCACCTTCCGTCTCTTGTGGTGGTCCGTAATAACGGCCTTGCTGCCATCCGAGCTGTGTTGGTCTGAGGTTGTTTCGCTCGGAATGTCATGATACATGTCAGCAGCGTCAATAATCTCACCGCTTCCGCTTTCTTATGGGTCCAACGAGAAGTTTACGTTCCTACCACCAAAGAAAACATTGAGTAAAGCTTCCGAAGTATGTCCGGTGCATGAAGAAGTAGACCTACCGTCGAACAACCACCTTGGTCGAAAGAATCGTCCGCAGTGTCGTCATATCCTCGAATTGAGCCTTCATAAGACCTTGCGAAAGGGCCGAAAGTCATGCGTGCCCTCCAAAACCCTACATCAACCGGTCAGTCTCGTTATCAACAGCTTCGTACTAGAAATCCTTGCAAGCTTCAACTCACTTGAGCGCGTCTCGGATCCTCTGGATATCGAGTCGTCTTCCCAGGAACCACGAATACTTCCCCAGCTCCAGATCCGGACGATGGCCTTGCTGCAGATAGTAAATGTACTTCTTGTAGCGCGACCGAATCCGCGACGGCCCCGTCGTCGGCACCGTCACTCCCAGCACCACGATCCGTCCATCCTCCAGTCTACCACCACAACACCGCAATCATCAACCACACATTGCAGTACCCTCGTCAGGCTAGTCCACACTCACTTTGCATTCACTCGGTCCTTCAACTCGTCAAACGACTTGTGCAGCTCCGATTTCAAGCGAATGAAGCCGAATTGCTACGGAAGCACAATTCACATACACCCTTCAGTCCAAAACACTGTACTGTGGCCCCGACAATTCCCCTTTTGGTGCCTACATAGAGTGCGTGCGTTCCTGCGTCCGTGCGGCTCACACCCGTGACGTTCACTCGCTGCGAGGCCCCCAAGGTCTCCGATACGGCCATTTCCACCACCTCCTGCACACTGTCGTGGCCGGTGCTGCTTTTGTCCGCCTGCTGCTGCCGCTGCCACCCCACAAAGCCCGTCCCATAGTAGGCAATGTGCAAGCAATAGCGATAGCCGGCAGACGTCACGACGGACGCGTCCTGCTCAGTCGACAATTCCATGGTCTCAATTGATGTGCACCAGTGAACCTCGAAAGGGACGCATACTTTGTTCAAGTCTAAATTTAAAAGCTAACGTTAGTAGAATCCGCGATCGGGGCTGTGGCCCTCTGCGAGCATGTGCGCGATGACCCCGTTGCCGTGGCGAACAGCTAAAGCTAATGCTGTGGTGCCTTCCTATAGTTGACATCATGTTTTGTGAGTTTCAAAGGCGAAAATGTGGGCGATTTTTAAGGATTTTTGCTAGACCGAGTTGACGAAGGTTTTGTCGGCTCCGTGGCGTAGCAGCAGCCGTGCGATTTGGTCGTAGCCCCAGAAAGCTGCTTCGTGTAAGGCACTGAAGCCGTCGGACTGGGCGATCAACGAATTCAAAGACGTTGAATGCGAATTGTCAGATACCGACAGTTTGAAATACGAGATTTGAACGCACGTCACGCTGGTTCACGTTCGCGCCCTCCTGCAGTAAGAAGGCAACGCACTCGTCTCGACCTTTCTTCGCCGCAACTTGCAGCGCTGTATACCCCTCTTTCTGCTTTGAAGCACGAAAAGTTTAGTTACATTGGCAAAATCAGCTTCGATTTCAACTCACATCCGTGTCGTTGATCCGAGCTCCTTGTTCAAGCAATGACGCTAAATCGTTGACGTCGCCATTACCTGCTGCTGCTGTAGTGGGTCCAAACACATCAGGACCTCACACTTGATTCCTTTTGTAAGCTCTTCGTACCCGTAAAGAGGTCCTCAATCTTCACCGCACTCATACTACGTAGTACTGCTTAGGATCAAAGGCACAACTTGTAGAGACGCCACATTTCGGGAAAAGACGTCGGCCACCAAAGATCTCCATTCATCCACGACGTCTTCATGAGTATAATCGATTCCGTCTTCTTTGACAAGAAATTCAGCGCGTCGCGCTACATGCTGCGCTATGTGGTCGGAGCCGCGACGGACGAGCTTCGCGACCAGCAACTGCAGAAGGTCCGCAAATACCGAGCGATGACCGACGAGCAAATCGACAGCGTCATCGACCAGAACTTCGTCAACTTCAACACGAGTCTCGCTCGCTTCACCGCCATCTCAAACCAACTCCAAGGTTTGTCACCTCGTCGACCCGAAATCCTGTGACTAAAATGTGCTGCTTTGCTGTCCCTCAGAAACTCGTGACAAGGTCCAAGAAGTACGCAAAAGAGCTGCTGATGGAAGGACCATCTTGGGCTCCAAGACCAAGAATTTGCGCGAACTGCTGCTCCAAAAGTACGAGGCCAAGAAAGTGATCGATATCATTAATGACATCGAGTGCATCGAAGCTGCACCGGCCAAGATTGAGAATCTGCTGAGCCAACGCCGCTTCCTTGAGGCGGTGGAGGAGTTTGCAAGCGCGCTGGACTTGGTCTTCAGTGAGCAACTCGTAGCTTTCCACGCGACAACGGGACTGCGCAACGACTTGATGGAGTGTAAGCAAACGATCGAGGATCGACTGGTGCAAGAGCTCCAACGGGCCATCTACCTGAAGGGGGCGTTCTCAAATATTGCGTCCAAAACGAACCAGTACTCGCTCACTGCTATTGAAAATGAGCTCAACAGCGACGCGCACCTCGACCACGAGTTCCACAAGTTAATGCTGCAAACCGATCGGAGTTTGAACAGTGTTGCCAATGCAGTCGTCGCACCTGTGGCAGCGAACAACGCCTTGAAGACTGCTGTTGGTGCCGTGAAAAAGTAAGTGGAGATCCAATGACGATAGTAGCTATGACGTGAGGTGTCCGTTCTCATCGTGGCTTGTCTGCAGGCTGCACCGCGAGAGAGAAGCTATCGGCAACATTAAGAGCTCCATCGAAGAGGAGCTGGATGCAGTTGTTTTGGAGCTTTCACGGCTATGCCGAGGGATCTTCAACACGAGTAGCAGCACTTCATTTGCCAACGCGTTCACCGAGGCAACTTTCGGGACGCACGACCACTCGAGTGACTTTGGGACATTCTTGCGCCTGCTTTTCACCGTACTGCGTCGAGTTGCTCAACGCCACTATCTCGTCTCGGTATATTTCGAATCCGACGGCGACAACTGGGACTACGGCATGTTCGAAGTCACGACGAAGATTTCCGGTGTTCTTGAGGTAAAGAAGACCAAATCGTTTTGCTGTTCTGTTGATGCTGTGTGAGCTCATGAATTGCGTTGTGTCGTATTCAGCGTGTGCTAGGCGAGTATCTCGACGGTTTGTCCGTACCTCGACCTCTGGCTTCTGACTTGGCTGAATCGTCATCCTCTGACAACGGCGTACTATTCAAGTTGAGTCGCAATAAGCCGCCGACGAAGAACCAACTGAGCGAGAGCAATGAAAGCGTCCAACTGGCAGCAAAAAGGGGGCGCTTGGTATGCGAACCGTGCGTGTTTCACTTGCCTGAGGTGTACCAAGACGTGGAACGCATCGGAGCGGATCTGCAGCAGTTTTTCCGTTCGAGCAAGCCCCGGTTCGGCACTAGCTCGTCATACTCGGGGCTAACCTCGTTCCTTAGCACTTTCATCGCACAAAAGTGGATCCCCAAAGTTAAGGCAAAGGCACAACAGTTCTTAGCACTGAAGGCCCGCGGTCAAACGAGTGCGTGTCGGCTGCCAATTCCCTCTGACACCACTTACCAACCACCAAGTATCGACAGTTTGCTGCACGTGATCGAGAACCTGCGTGAAATGATGGTAAAAATGCCGACCCACGCGTCCGACCTGGCCAGCGTGCTGGAAACCTCTGTGCTCAGCTGGCTGGAGGAATGTGCAGTGATTGTGCGCGACATTCGCGAGCAGACGCTCAACCACAAGCAATTGCAGAACAAAAACGTCACCTATGCGGACTTGGCATCCATTTTTCACGAGTATGAAGGCTATCAACGCGCGAAGCAAGGCAGCCCCATTCCGTATCATCATTCGAAAGTGCAGCCGACAGGGTCCACGGCCAGTTCCACTGCCATTTCCGCCGAGGAGGCGATTGCAGCCAAAGAGCTTGAGATTGAAAGCGAGCTGTATGATCCAGATTCATGGATGCAAGGCCCCAATGGTCTGCTCATGGACAACGCACGAATGGGAATGCTTGGCTACGCGAATAGCGCATGCGATCTCATTGCACTGTATCTCCAACGAGTCGCGGGTGGCTCGGCAGGGAGATCAAACAACGATTCAGCTTCGCCACCTACCTCGGCAGCTCTCACGATGGCGCTTCAAGCTGCGAGCTGGCAGTGCAGCGCACTAGCTGACGAGTGTCTTCTGTTCTTGCGACGTGAAGTGCGCCTGCATTGCTGCTACTACCTCACGCAGCTTGTTTCGCTGCGATTTGACATGGAAGAAGGCGAACCAACCATGGCTCAGGATAGTGTGCTCACGCTGAATCTCAATCTTTCATCGATCGAGAACGCGCTGCAACCGTATTTGGCGAGCGACAAGATGGCGCTTGTCTTCAATGGCGCGGACGCTCTGCTGTCGCGGTTATTGATCGGCAACCTCGCACAAATGACCGATTGCACCTTCACACGCGGAGGCGTCCAGCAGATGCTGCTCAATATCGGTGCTTTACGTCAAGGTCTCACCGGTACCTTGTATTCGTACCCGCGTGATGGCGCTTCGTTATCGTCCACGGCCTCAATGCCATCATCTTGCTCGTCAGCCTCGCGCTTGGAGCATGCGAAAGATACTTCCAATTGCTCAGCCTGTCGGAGACGCAATTGGAAATGTTTCTCTTGGCAAACCGAGGCGCGTACTCCCACGAAGCCTTCCGAGCGCTTTGGCACGTTCAAACCCCACACCGCCCACTAGCGAAGGGCAGTGTCAACAAGCTGGACAGTTTGTTGCGGTAGATTGGATAGCAATTGTAGCCGACCACCTCAAATATTAATTCACTCCACATTGCGAATCACACCTCAACATGACAAGCACACCAAATCCACTTGCCACTCCCTGTACAGGCAAGGCAAAGACCATTGTTAAAACAGACTGCTTCGGCCAAGCAATGCTTTTGCCAAAGTTGTCGACTCAACTGCTTAAGTGCCAGATCCAGCAAGACAGCGCAAACCTCGAAGAAGGGTACAGTCAGCTCATTCGTCTACAACCACTTACAAAGCCTTCGCTTCGCTCGATAGCACAATAGCAGACGCTGCACTTAAGGCTCAAATATCCCTCTGATTCCGGCAAGCGTAACTTGGTCCTTCTCCTTACCGTGCGGCCAGCCAAACGGCACCAGTTTCCCTGTCCCTCCACATTGTTTATCTTGAAGTCGGTCAACGCCTCGCGCTCAACAAGAAACACGATTTCAAGAGTGTCGACCTTAAATGATTCGGCTGAGCGTGAAAGTTCGTTCAACCACAAGTAGAACAAGTCGATGCGAAACGAGTGTCTGTGAGCACTCGTAATTTGTACCATCCGCACGTGTCTAGTCGTTTACACACCATGATGGCATCATATCCACCTTGGTTCCACTTTTGTGGTTTAATCCAGACGGCGTGATGTTCAGAGAGAGTTGGTACTCCATCCGAGACGACAATTCTCGCTTCAGGCCACTTGTCCAGCGTGTTTCCTGCTGCGTCAACTGTCGTCACACCACCGTTCCGAAGACTGGCAAAAATGCGAGTTCCAACATCCATCCATTCAAAGCGGGGTTGGAGCTCTCTTGGAGCGTTGTCATGAACTTTTTAATAACTTCAGGACCACACTGAATGCCAATTGTTGTGGCGGCAACTGACTGATCACGGGTGCCACATGCTCTACAGTACATGTAGTCGACCGGAACAGTGCAAACAGACGGTTGATACCCATGGCTGAACGCTGGCCGGCAGTCGCAGTCACGCTAACATCGTTCAGCGAACTCACAGCAGCAAGCAGCTTCTCCATAACAATTGCAGTGCAATAGGAGAACATGTATCGACAGGATCCACCAGCGTAATAGTACTTCGACATAACCACAGCAGCGCGATCAACTGGTGACGTCTGCGCTACATCCAAATACGGCGAGACGTAGCGAAAAACTCAGCATCCTCTGTCGCATCGAGGTACTCTTCCAAAGTCCAAGACTGCACTGCAAACTCCAACGCCCTGCTTCTCGTATCCTCTTCGTCGCTCATCCCAGCACGGGAACCACCGGAGCAAATGAACGATAGCCGTCGCTTCATTGTAGCATCTTCGTATAAAAACCACGTCATGCAGTGGGTGGTCAGCTGAGAGTAGCTACTATTCAAAGTCCAGCCGTCAACAAGCACCAGGTGATTGTGTATGTCTTCCCTAGCGGCAACACCTCGTCCAAGTCCGTAGCTGTGATGGATCGAAAGTGTAGACAGTGTCGCTTGTCACCTACCAGACGCACACACCACCAACCCTGGGACGGCGTAACATGGATCCATGTCACAGTCCACACTTTGATGTCAACAGTTAGCGCGAACACCGCTGCAGTGGTTGACTTTCCCGCCCCAGGGGTCCAAGAACGTAGCCCACATGGCCTTCGCCATGTTTCACAGATGCTACAGCCACACTTGCAGCTATCAATCAGTGCACAACTAGCAATCGTGGTCCCTCCAGCCGAAAGCGAAATCGTACGAATCAACCGAGAAGTACTTGCAGCTACTACAGTAGTATGTCGAATACAGCAGAGGACAGACTCGACTTCACCTTAAGTCCAAGCTTGAAACTTCATGACTCCGTTCTCGCTGAAGAATTATTTTGCGATTGTTTGTAGAATGTAGCGTGGCATCATTGAAAAGAGCGATTTAAACCTGAAAAAGCGGGACATTCATGGAAAACCATTCTCAAGCTGAAGTTCACCGACACACTTACTCCAGCTCCAGCTCTTCCGGGTTGAAGCAGCTTACCATCGTTAGAAACGTCTCTGGCGCATCGTGGAGCTTAAATCGCTCGCAGAGACCGGAGTCAGGACCTACCACCACAAACGCGCGCTTCATTTCCTTCAGCAACTGGTTTTTATCCATCTCTTCGTTCAGTTTCATCAGTCTGTCTGGCTTGAACGTTTTCTCGCTTGAAATCGTCACCTGAATGTAAGCCACGATTGTCTCGACATCATCACTCTCACGATCACGTGGGAACGCTTTACACGTGGTCACTGCGTCGATGAAAGGGAAGAACGGGTAGTTGGGGTACCAGTAAGTGTTCTCTCGAAGTGTAGGCAAGCCAAGATAGCACGATGCCTCATCATCGCCACTGCAATCAACGTTGGGCACCATAATCTCGATTTTCTCGTACGTTGACTCTTTCCGCATCTTCAGCACAATCGGTTGCTGTTTTGTGAATGCCCCACGAACCGCGTTGTGAAGCAATAGCTCGTATGCAACGCCATGGAAGCCGGCACCAACAGATTTTGCATACTAGTACACATTTAGCTGCTTTGCCGTGTCGACATGCTGTCCCAAGTTGCTCAACACATATCCCGAATCCACAACCAGTTTCCAACGGCGACTGTCATAGTAGTGCCTTTCTTGGCTGTAATCCGCGACGTAATGACGACGCAGTCGATCCACTTGGTCCTTGCTTCCTCCCCCACCGTAGTTGTACACCAAATCAAATGCTTGGGAATTTGTTACGGAGCCGCAACTTTTCGCTACTCGTATCTCCAGCGCGTCCCGTGTTCTACAGAACTCGCGCAAGCTCCCGCCACTGTAGAAGTACTGCTCGTTAACAAGCTTTTGCCAAGGCGTGTCCTGCCGCTTAATCTTGCGTAGACCAGTTTCAATCACCCATTCCGTTAGCGTCGCGTAGCACAGCAGGTCATCTTCACGCCACGCCGGCAAAACAACGACAGATGAACTGTCATCATTTCTCGGATCGAACAGGCACGATGTCGCTAGTAGCTTAAAACGAGCAAGTCCGGTTGTAGAACTGTTCGTTGCGCTTGGCGGGAAACCATCAACGAGAACAATTGCACCCTCAACTTCAGCTTGCACACGAATCGCAAACAAATCCATCGGACGGAGGTTTGTTAGTCGCGCGTAGTTTCCTTTGCCGTCAAAGAACACCACCGCGTTCTCTTCATCTTCTTCTTTCACGCGACGTATGATAAGCACCTTCTTCTTCACAATGTACGCCAGATAGAGCCCAACAAGCATAAGAAAGCAGGACTTTCCGACACCCGGTGAGCCGATGATCGCAACACGACCTTTTTGAACAGCAGTTTCTTGATCACCTCCCAGAACACCACTTCTTCCATCCGAACGAAATAGTGCTGGGGAATTCGCCGAAGCCCTTCCAAAATTCGTGTAAGTCCGGTGTCAAAACAATCGGTTAAACACTTGCTTGCGTGACTGCAAGACGGTCGAGCTGAAACTCGTCTTCATTCACGGGGAAGGGTTTGAACTCTGTCAGCGTCTTGGGAAAAAGTCCTCAGACACTGGCTTCAATTTCTTCAAGACCGCAACAAGGTCCTCCTCAGCCAGACGCTTTGATCCGACATCCGGTGGTCGAACCTTCACCAACACGTGAACAGGGGTCTTTTTATCCTTAACAAGTTCCCTCGTGACTTCAAACGCCACGTCTTCCCCGACAAGCCGACAAACTTGAGTGGTGCTCCCGCACCATCCAACAGCATAAAGCCATCCGTGTCACTCACGCCTTCCTTCACGTCTGCCTCCGTCAGCCACGCGCCGGCCGTTGTCTTCGCCAGGAAGAGCTGCAGGTCCTTGGCGTCACAAGTGATTGTAGCCGTGTTCTCATGCTTGATCGCCTTCTTCAGCGCTGACACTGATGCATTCTCATCGATATCAACCTCGAACACGCTTCCCGCCGCACCAACGATCGCACAGAAGAGCTTCACCATCTTTCCTCGAGGCGGCAGATTCTCGAATGAGGGAGAAAGAATCTACTACATGCGTGATGAATATTGACGAATCAAATATTAATCGCAAAATACCATTTAGGAAACGTTTTCTAACTCTAGAAAATTATATATATACTCGGATACCCACGGCTTCATCAGGTGAGCTTGTTCTGGTGAGGCTGCCGGGACCTCTCCGCTTCGACTCGTGATCAAGTTTGACACCACTGTGGAGAGACCTGGGCACCGACAGCTCAGCCCCATTAACCCCAGTCGAATTTCGTCAGCACACACTAGATTCTCCTTGCTCAAGCCGGTGGCTTCCAGGAGCGTTCGATTGTCCGAGTTCGCCAACATGGCAAACAACTGCGTGTGCTCTTTCTTTTGCTGGGATACCGACAGAACGCGCAGAACTGTAGACGCGTCTTCCTTGTTGCCGTCGTCGGAGTATTTGTTGGGGAGAAAGAACACAGCCATTGCTCGATCTAGCTGCGCGTTCTTGAGATCGTTTTCGCGCAATGGAGAGCCGTACACCAGGAACACGCGCTTCTGGTATCGAGGGTTTAGATCCACAAACTCCATAACTTCTCGTTGATAAGCTGCATTCTCACCGGCCTTGTCAAACTGCATCAAAACTACGATATGCGTTTCACGAATGAAGCTTCCGCCACGGTGCATCCATTTCGACACGAGCGGCTTGACATTTCGTTTTGTTTCACGCTTGCCACTAATTTCACCTTCCTCCATAGCCGAGTAAGCTTCATGAATACTGCCGTAACGAGCGTGGTTCTTCAGTGGAACGTTACTTCGAGATTGCGAGGCTTCAGTCGAACTTTGGCCACGTTTCTTCTTCCTCGTCTCACTTTCGTCGTCTTCGCTATCGCTGTCGTGACCTTGAAAAGCCTCCTCGTGATCGGGGTGGAAAAACTCGCGAATAAAATCCTTCGTCTGCGCCACTGATGGGTTTCCTGTCACGATCACGTGCACCGTGTTTCTTGAGCCATCATACTTGACTAAAGTACCGCGCTGATCGCCATAAAGCGTCATGAAGGCAGCGGACTCATTCACAAATGTGTAGATACCGAACACGATAATCACACAGACCGTGAGCTGTCCGAGGACAGTGTGAGGCGAGAAGTCCCCGTACCCCACCGTGGAGACGGTCACAAACATGAAGTAGATGGACGAAAAGAAGCTCCACGTTTCGTCACAGTTCGGGTACTCGTCCGTGCCTTCACTCGTCGCTCTCAGGATCGTCGCCGTTCCGTCTTCGTTGCTGCATTCGTACACGTGCAGCAGAAAACTGTTCGTGTGCGGCAGTTCTCCAAGCTGCTCCAGCGAGAAAAGGACCGCCGCGAAGAAAAACACAAGGCACAGCGCCTTGAAAATCACGAGCAGCACCTGCGAGAAGAACGTTTTGTTCGGGTAGCGCGTGAACAAGTGGTCCACGACCACGTACCCCACGTACGACCGGATGATCCAAAATCCAGCCACGAGCGGTACGTTTTGCTGCCGATCACAATCGTCTGGATCGAAATGGTGAAATGCGCCACGACCGACAGCAGGTCGAACAAATTGTGCAGCTGCAGCACGTAAGTTACTCTACACACAAGCGTCAGAAGTCAAGAAACCAGAACACAAAATACACAAAAAACTCACTTGTTCTTCGCAGCAAGCCATCGAATACCATAGCCAAACCCCCGTTGCGATGAGAAAGAGCGACTCAATTGACCAGGACGAGAAACTCACAGCCAAGGACCCGCCCCGAACAACTGTAGAATAAAATACCACACCACAAATAAGAAATAAAAAAACATGTTAGATAGTGATGGTGAAGTACGATTAGTACTTAACCGGGGTTTCGAACCGGGAGACAAACGGCGAGCCACAGCCATTCGCCATTTGGCCGCCCAGCGCTCAGAGCACCAGCAGCAGAGCTCAGAGCTCTCGTGAAGAAGAAGCAGCCAGGCTGCCCAGGAACTTTTTTTCTTCTTCAAGCTTGATTAGCAAGTAGAAGTCCTTCTAGGACGGGTTTTTCACCTTTGATAAGGTTTTGTCCCGTGGTAGGATTTTAGAGTAGGGAGCTCCAGGGAGTCTAACTCTACAAGCTAATCAAGTCAACTTGCCACTCGCAGTGAAGTCCCGAAGGAGGAAAAACGAAACTTATTGTACCTTTGCGAGCAAATGACAAATTGTTCATAAGCTTAGGGAGATGACGTTTGCTACAGGTACAAACGAGATGTGGTATATCCGTGCGAACTGGTATTAACGAGTACAATCGGTGACACTTGAGTTGGTAGTTTCGTAGCCGGCGTACCAACGGCTACATACATTACAAACATTTACGGTTATATAACCTTCTCGAATTCAAAAATTATGGCAAAAGTAGAGAAACGGGAGGGTGTGAGGCACCCCTCCGCTAGTGTATGTAACACGAATGTCGCTCTAATATCCCAAAGTTCCCCGAAGGTACAATTGACTTAGTGAAAAATGTGGCTAGCCTGTGTTCGTTGCTACAATATCTGAGCACTAGTTTTCAATTCTACCCGACGCAGGCCTTGAAAATATACCGGAATCGAAGATAGTTGATGGCTGTGCGTCGGATGTCGGGCATTGGACAACCTCGTACCTGACTCTCGAAGAAAATCGAGCAGTACAACCCGCAGTTGTTGGTGTCTTCCTGGTACGGGGACGACACTCGCGACCACTTGAATTTCCGAACTGTAGTTGGTAACAGCTTCTTCAGCGTTTTCTCCATGATATAGTAGTTGGTTCTCGTTTGGAACGGGTCCAACAGATGAATCGTCCAGTCCTTGACGTTCAACACTGCCGCACATCAGTGCGAATCCATCCACACCGGCATCAGAACCATTTCGTTCTCGGCTTCAAACGGGTCCGTGGACGCAATCATTTCTCTCTGAGCGATCAGGTCCGAAATGTGCGCGTACATGGGTTTCACGGCTCCTACACGTTTGTGTAGAGTACCTGTAAGGTTGAGTAGGTTACCCATTACGAGCTTGAAAGACGAGTCTTGAAACCAGAGCTCGCGACGAAACCACTGCAACTCCGAAATGCCGAAGGGGCCAAACATGCCGTCCACGGTCGCGTCCAGATTCAATGCTTCGAGTTGGTTGCAGAACTCGCCGAGGTCCACGTGTGCACAGTCGTCAAAGGGTGTATGCATACTTATGCGATCGAACCTGCATGTGCGCAGCCACATCACCATATCGGCCATCGCTTCCAAAATCTCGTACGCGCCGTGCCAGTCTTCCATAGTTTTCATATCCAGTTCCGTAATTGTTCCCACCGATGTGATTTTCACACATATTCCACCTGTCTCCTTCATACCTGTCGTCAAGAACGCACGGAACGTCCTAATGCCCGCGAGGCACTTCTTCACGTATGATTGCGGGTAAACTTCTGTCATTCCTCGAACCGTAGGCCGCGACGACGATAGTATCACAAATCGGGTTGACTTCCAAGGTGGTGCGTCAGCTTAAGTCAGACTCCCGAGCACAGGCATGGCGCAGAGTACGTTAAACGCCTCATCCAGCGTATATCTGACTGCCTTTGAGTCCTTTACAGGTACAAGGGTGCCCAATACCAAACGTGTTGCCTCCTCCTTTGACGCTTTCATCCGTTTTCGCTTCAAATCCTGTTTCACGGAGCGTTTAATCGCCGGGCGTCCTTTGCTTTTCACACTCTGACTGATCTTGAAGATCGCTTCTTCATCCGACGAGATGATAATTGGCCGCCACCTCTGCAGCCGACCGTAGATCTTCATTCACCTTGTCTGCTTCCACCAGTTTGGCCTTTTCCGCTTCGAGCTCTCTCTTCAGCTCAATCGCCTGGACTTGCAGCACCTGGTTATCCTGGGCAAGCGATCGGTATTTTCTACTGTCGCCCTCCCGCTTCTCTTCTTCGTCGCATAAAGCTTCTTCCCACTCGTGTCGTTCACGCTCGATGGCCACTCTTGCACTTGCAAGTTCGCTCTCCAGTGAAGCATTTCGCTTTTCACAGTGGTGCAGTCGCTGTTCCAGATCTACTACCTGCTTATCTCCACCCTTCGATCGCTCGTGGAGAAGCTCCATTTGGTCTGACAGAGATAGTGTTGTATCCTTAGCAGCCTGTAGATGAGCTTCGAGCTCATGCTTTTCATGCACTGTGTTGTCGTAGGCTTTCTGTAGTATCTTGAACTGGTGTTGCACTTGTTTCACGTGAAGAGTTCTCCACTGCCGCCACACACCACTGATAGTACCTTGTCGTCGTTGATACGCCAGTAGATGACCATTTTGCTTGCAGCGCTTCTTACTCAAAGAATGTCCACGCCAACATCCAAGAACTCGTCGCAAAAGTGACCATTGCTGTCGTGTTTGAGCGTGTGAAAGCATTCTAGCCCTTGCTTTTGAGCTTTAACTAGGCGAATTCCAGTTCGAAACGCATCAAAGTGGCGTTGAAGAGTGCCATACTTTTTCGATTTGGCTCGCTGCAAGTTGGCATGAGTTCGTTCCTTCCGCGGCTTCCACGACGCTCGTAAAAGCTTGATGAAGTAGTATTTCAGAGCTTTCGTGGAGTCTTGTGTATACTTCCTCCTGGCCATTGAAAAGTACTTCCAGTGCACCCACAGCTTTCGAAGACGGCGGCGGTTTACATACCTTTTCGCCAGGTTCAGAGCGCGCCTCGATGTGGCTTCCTCGGATGCAGTCACATGCCAAGCAGTGAAGAACACTTTGGCCACTGCGATCTTCTCGTTATGAGCAGCATGTTTTTCAGACTCTACGCGCCGACGCCACTGAACCCACCGCCTCCACACACGTCGACGAAGCCTAAAGTTGTGTAACTTATCAATCTCGGTCAGCTTGCGCCAGGCGCGGAAATGCAGACGCGTTTGTCTGCATTGACTTTGGTATCGAAGTTGTCCCGCTCGTTCTTGGATTGGCCGAGCTACTGAATAAAGGAACAATTTCCAGCTCCAGAATACAGTTTGTTTGCTGTCTCGTAGTGAATCCTGCCTGCGTAAGTCTTGTATTTTCTTCAGTGCTCTTTTGTGTCTTGTGATGCGTTTCCATTCACAAAAGCACAGACGTCGTGTACGATGGACCGTAGCATTTTGATGTTCGTGTTGTAGTTTCTTCTCACACCTCGTTAGAAAAATGCCATCAATCCAAGCTAGGAAAACAAGTTTCAAAACTTGGTTTCGCGCAACATACCAGCGCGTTTTAGTAGTAATAGCCAGCACATTACACCGGCAGTTTTTTTCTTAGCGTTATTTAACAAGGAGAATAGGGCTAACCGTTTCTAATGCAATGCTACGACTTTGACGACACAACCTCTCGACCACCTTAGGATGAGAGAAAGCGCCACCACTTCAGAAAGTAGTTTTAAATGCTCTCGTCTGGTTTCAACGAGACAACCTCTCGACCACCTGAGAGTGTGAGGAGGTGTGCATCGGGTCAGGGGTAGTTTCAAAACCCTCAACGGCTGAGAGCACCCAGAGCTCATTCTACATTCCACCAACCCAAGCGCAAGACCAGCAACAAGACCAGCAAGATGGATCTTGCGGCCGAGCGCGAGCAACTTCAACAGCAGGACATACAACCTTACGACAACTGAAAATCGAGGAAGAGAAGGCGAACATTCTCGCGGACGACTCACAGAGGGCGGCGGGAGCGAGCAGGTGAGAACCGAGTTCTTAGAGCATTGTTCACGTTGGAACGGAGATTTTTGACCAGGTTTTGATGGTGTTGTGAACTTTTGATACAACTCATCCGAGGAAGGACAACTTCACCTTTATAGGCGTGGGGTTGTCCGTCTACTCGCCCGAGTGGATGGAGGAGGGCAAACACTTGCCCTATGTCCGTGGAATCGGCGTCATCGCTGTCCACACGGACAACGACGAGCTCATGAAGCAGATCGAGGAGCGCAAGCGCATCAAGCGCGAACTGCAGAAGAACGCGGGCAACAGACGAGACCTGCAGGACGACAACGACCAGGACGATGGCGATTTGGTTGAGGACAATGGTGACGACGACCTGTTCGACTTCGATGACGGAGAGGCGACAGATGAGGGCCAGGCGCTCGTGGAGAACGAGGTGGTGCGCGGGTTGAAGAAGCCTCGCGGCCCGGCCGTCGTGCCGGCGTCGATCACTATGGCGGAGGTGCGAGATCGATTGGTGGACAGGACCAAGTACTCGGTGAACGCCATGTACAAGTTCTGGGAGCGTCAGCTTGATGGCTTTAGCGATCAATACGTGGACTCGTGCCGAGGACTGACAGAGCAGATGGAGAAGCAGGCGCTGAGCACCCCGCATAACATCATGTGGTTGGTGCGCCGCATTGAGGACTATGTTCTGGGCAAGGATGGCGACGCCAAGAAGTAAACACGGAATATGAGAAGTGCACGCGAACGTGAGGAGTTTTGCTGATAGGTCAACGAGAGGTAGGCTTGGATCGACGCACCACAGGACTGACGAAATGATAGCTTTAGGGCGGCCTAATAGCAGAACTGGTAGCAAATTTCCGTGTAGTGCAGTCCGCAACACGAGTTCTTGCTGAGGTCTCTTCGCACTCACGACACTTCAAAAGAAAGTATTCGATTGTACCGAACGAGCACCTACAAGCTATCGTAAGCGGCACAACGCCTCCTGCACAAGTTCCTTTTTCCTAAGCTCACGGTGTCAGCTCCGCACGAGGCACCGGTCTCGTTCTAACCACGATGTTGGCGCAGTGGAGACGCCATGGAAGCGTGCCATCATCTACATAGGACTCTTGTGCAGCTTCCACCCTCTCCAACGCCGCGAAAAGACCGAGATATGACCTCCAGCAAGTCCACTGTCAAGAAGCCGCAGCCGATTTCGTGATCGCCAGCGAAAGAGCAATTCGAGCGCGCCGCACGCCTCACAGCAACGCAATCGCATACTTTAAGGAGATGTTTAGGTTCGCTCACGCCTGGTGTGGAAGCAAACACCACCATCGACTCGCTAGGGAAGAGCAACACCAGATCCATGTTGATGCACTACCCGGACATCACCATCTACCAACTAAAAAACTATGCAGGAGGTGCACCATGCACCTATCCGATGGAGAGTGCCGAAGTTCGCACTGCGAACGGTGCTGCTGTTCACATCGATTTCCTTCTTTGAGCTTCACTTGCCTCGTTGCGCCCTCCGCTCGTGCTTCAGTGGCGCATAAGCCGCAGATGTATCCGGCAGCGACGTTAGCCATCATGTTCAGCATTCCACCAGTGACGGTGTGTGGGCAGAGACCTCGACTATAAACGCACGACAAATAAGCTTTCCGCCGTGAGTGCTGCGCACCAGGTTTCTACAAGCGGCTCACTTTCTGGTCGATAATTGCTTTATAGTCGTAGAGCTAGACATGCTGCAGTTTTAGGCGTCTACTACTGGACTGGAGCGACCTATTCGGGGGTACCTGCACTCTGCGACGGCGGAAGACTAACAGCTGAACGTCGAAGCAGCTTTTGATTCCTAGGATCTCATCTATGGCAAGACTATGCCTGTAGCAGGATGCCGCAACGAGAGTATTGTACGGCTGGAACCTCGTGAGTGGCGAGTCGTGACTATTCCTTGTCAGGAAATGAAGCCGTAGTTCCAGATCATGTCTGCAGAGAGATCGCAACGGCCCAAGACGGACACTAGATCGCATTGCACTGCTCTATGAAACTGTAGACGCAGCCATCGGACTTGGTGCTGTAGAACGGATACACAGACCTTGGATGCAAGATCGTTTCCACCACCAGCCACGTTGGTCTAAGCTGGGTGCATTTAAAATATTTACTGGCACTGAAAACACTTTGCCGCACTTCTTTTTAGCTTTTCAGTACTGAAGACTTCAACCACAGCATTTGCTGCTGGCTGCCAAATCTCTTTTCAATGAGGTCGAAAAGTTTACTTCATGGAGCTTTTTCCTGCTGACGCAGGAACCACAAACACATAATAAAATTGGTTAGCCATACCTCCCGTTTCCTTGTGGCTTTTGCCCAAATTACCTCAATAACGAGCTCGCATTCAATCCTTCCTGTTTTTGGCAGACGGATCGAGACGGAGGCCGCCCGAGCGCTGCTAGGTAGATCGTCTGCAATTGCTGCACTGCCCTCATCAATTGTCCTGTGATCGCACAAAACCGTCAGACTCGCCGTACGCAAAGCTAGCAACTGCGGGTACTTACTTGACACGCGAAAATACCCAGCGACTTGGTCGCCTAGCCGTTGCTTTCAGTGTCATCTTGCGTAAATCTTCGATCGAGTCGATTGGAAAGTGCTTCTTGTCGGACCACTGGGGCGCCTTCGAATTGTCCGGATTCGACGACGTGCGCCCACTTGCGATCTGAGTGCCTGCCCCGTCCACCAATTGCCACTCCACGTACATCTCTCGCCAGTCCCAGTCCGTTAGACCGGTCACGCGACGGATAACGTGAAAACCTTGAAGTGATCCCACAATTTGAGCTTGCACTTGTGTCGGGGATGTGAAATCGGCGCGTGGTGTGATGTCATCGCGATACTTTTCAAGCTCGTCTTGTGCAGCCCACACGTGAATTCCCGAATTCTCAATGATACCGCAATTCAAATGGGAGAGACTTGGGATGTCTCTGGGCTCGAATTGACCAGAGCAGTGAATCTCGAGCAGCTTGCGCAAGAGATCTCTCGACCGCTGCGTATCGAGTCTGTAATCGCTATCGATGAAGCCACTCGTCTTCAAACTCGTTCCCTTGATCAAATTGTACACTTTGACAGCCTTCCCAATCGCATTGTCAATCCCCAAAGCAGAGTGCAAATCTGATGACAAAAGTCAAACATGAGCAAAGCCTTCGGCGGTGTGGAATCCCAAAAAGTATGAAATACGTACCCGACGAGCTAATTATCCATCCCGATGGAGCAACAGTGGAGAGGATCGACAGCCCCGCCTGATCAAAGCAAGATAGAAGCAATCGGTTTAGAACGGCAACATCGTGCTCTTGAGCTTGAAACGCAACACCTACCTGGATCCAGTCCCCATAGGCGCCAATTAGCTCAGGAAGTACGCTAATATCGATGGGATCGTGGAAGCAACTACCCGACAGATCACTCAGCATCTTCACTCGAACCATGAAACCTGTTCGTGTAGGAAGACGTTCGGCTGTCCACAGTGCAGGCAGCTCGCGGTTCTCCTCACCAATGATTGCCATCCGCCGCAGCATATTAATTTTTTGTCCACCCGGTCTAGCTGTTGCCTGGTTGACATCGAGTTGTGGATGTCTGAAAAATAGTGACTGTTGTCCCATGCTTTGTCCACAAACCACTGTAAATCACAGTCAGCAGGCATCCATTCAGGATATCCCGTAGGGTTTCCTATCCATTCGCCTCTCACTAACCCGTTCAACACCGTCTCCAGGTTGAAACGGTTTGGATGAGCACCACTCTTCACAGCAATGTAGCGGTCTGCGCGAATACCGGGAAAACGAACGAGAACCAGTTCCACTGCGCGGACGAGAAAACGCATCGCATTCCACGCCAAACTCGTATCATAGCCTGCTGTTTCAATCTGAATTTTGCTTCGGGTAGGCTCTAACCGAAATAGTAGTCGCGCAGCGAAAGATCCCGTTTGGATCAAGTCGATACAGTCTGACAGCACGACGGCTTGCACGTGTGGGTGGTAGGATTCAACAACGACTTCCTCATAAAACGACTCGGGCAAAGTGTCTCCTGGGAACTTGTACTCCCAGTTGAGCGTAAGCAAGCTCTCGTCTCCACTGGCAGCACGAAATCCTTGCAGCGCTTCTTCAAACTGCGCCGACGTTTGATTCACAGGCTCGTGCAAAGTCCATAATGCGGGGGCGATCATATCTGCTTCCGGTGTCATTCTCGATTGCCCTGCTGGGTACGCAATTCGAAAATGCTGCAGAAGTTCTTTGAGAGCAAATGTGAGCTCTTCCTTGACGTCTTTCCACAATGGCAGCGTCTTCAGCAGCACATGCGGGACTAATCCTCTAGTTTGAAGAGCGGCCATGTGATCCTCTTCCATGCTGTCATGACGAACAATTTGGCGAACCAGATCAACGATCACGCGCGGATCAACAATCACCAAGCTCTTGAGAGACTCGATTCCCGTGTTTTCAAAGTATAGCAGGTCGCCCAAATCGTGGAGAATCTGGAAAATTGACTTGCAGTCTGCCATTGTTGGAGCTTTGTCTCCTCCGTTCTCCCTGAGCTCACGGCGTAGTGCTTTATCGTTGCGAAAAATGTGTTTTAGCCGGCCCTCCATAGAGTTTTTTCTTCAGCTTGACTTCGCAGCCCACGAACGTATTGCAGCACAGCAAAATACTTGTCTGGCATGATAAAGCCTTGGTTACTTGAAACCACAATCCGCTCCAATTCCTGACGAGCTCGATCGGCTACTAAAGTATCTTTGCTGCTGGTAATCAACCACTCTGGTTTGCCCGCGTTCGCTACCATTGCATCCATCTCGCTTCGAATCTTCTGGGACCATTCTTCTAGACGCAAACTTACATCTTGTTGAACAGAGTCAATGAGATCACCGGTGAGACTCTCGGCATCAGACTTCGTGCCAACGAGGACAACCTTAGCTTCCGGTTGTCTGGCGAACATGAGTCGGAACCAACGCAGAATGTTATCATTGAAAAACTGAGCGAGCTCCAAGTCGTCGTCCAAGTCGTCGTCCAGGTTTTTGTTTTGAGCACTCGAGCGTATTCTTTGAGGTCTACACAAAGCAAGAAAAGCGTTCGTTGCGAGTAGAAGATGGAATAAGCCCCGCGATAGACGTCCTCTCCTCCAAAGTCCCAGAAAGTTACTTCGTACTCCACACGTTTCCCTCCTCGCGTTTCGCTTCTGCTGAAAGTCCTCGTGAACAAGTCGATCCCAATAGTACGGTCTTCACGATTTTCCGTCGTCGGGATACCACTTGTCAAAGTCTTGACTAAGCTAGTTTTGCACCATGTGCTAGGACCCACGACACAGATCTTGGATCGCACGAAAACAGTCTGAGAGGCTTCCCATTCTGCGAAGTACGTCTTGACTGCGTCTGCGCCGCGACGAAACACTTCCACAGGTACTTCCACAAGTGGCGTGTGTCCACGTTGTTTTCTCCACTGTTCGAAGCACGCAACGCATGCATCATAGGTTTCTTCACTGATGTCAGGATTCATGGCGCTGAACAGTTCATCATCAATCCGCGCCATGACTCAGGAGGAAAGCCGTCATCTTCAAAAAGGTGCTGGGGTCGTGTTCAGCATCATCTCCATTAAACGCGACGTACTGGCGGATCACAGAGAACCCGTTTTCTTCGCTTGTTGCATGAGCATTGGCTCCACTTCCGAGAAGCAGCATCGCCACCTCTACGTGACCCATCCCGGCGGCAGTCACTAGAGCAGCGTCTTTCCCTTTAGCTCCTTGCTCTACAAACTTACGCACCACACTAAGATCATCATGCCAAGCGGCATCACGAAGAGCAGTGGCACGACACGCTTCTCGGTCCAATTGCGGGAGATTAAGAAATTCCTCGAGCATTTCATGAAGTTGAGTCATCTCTTGATCCAGTTCATCATCACGGCGCCATCGCTGATCGAGGTGGCGGAACCGCTCGGTGGTGTGCACCTCACCCCGTGTGCGGGTTCGCTGCCCCCTTTGAGCTTTTCTGGCAGCTTTTAGGTTACGAAGATGGCAGTCTGCTCTCTGCACGATCCGGTCTAGTTGAGACTTGTTGGGGTCGCCGGTTTGCATCGCGTTAGCCACGCTGGACACTTCGTAGAGTTCCATTCTTGTCCGAAGCACCATTTCGTTGGCAACTTCACACTCACGGTACGCGTCAATGAGCGACCGCAGGTCGTCGACGTGGCGTCTACCCATGGTGACGTTCACGGTGCGAAAGCTAGAGTGAGGTGGTCGAGCTTCCTGTTCATCGGGGGAGTAGGGTTGTTTTTAGGAGCAAAAAGTGCATTTAACGTTAATCACAGTTAAATACGGGATAGCACGCAGTTATTAATAATAGAAAGGAGCGTTTTCGTCGGGAACACTATTCCGTATTTACAGCTCGTACTCACGTTCTCCGAACACGACGGTCGCTAACGCGCGCAGTCCGTAGGTGGCGGCCAAGTCCTGGGGCTTTGAGGCCTCAATATGGCGGTCACGGTGCCACTGACCTTCAGACCCAGCGGAAGCGGTATCATCACCAGCAGCAGCAGCAGCACGTCCTGCACACCATGATTTTCAGCAGCGTCACTTTGAAGACCAAGAACTTGAGTTTGAAAACGCGCACATTGACTCGAGGCAGAACCTCGACGCGCTGAACCCGCGGACCGGCGGGCTCTCGGACGCGCCCAAGACGAGTCTGGCGCACCTGACGCTGCCTCATTGCAACAACCAGGAAGAGGGTGACACGCAGTTCATCGTGCGCCCCCGAGGCAGATCTGACGAGTACGTTGCAGTCTCTTTTAATGCTCCATGGCTTTCCACCTCTGCTAACTAGAGACTGATCTTGGTTTTTGCAACAGGCGCGAGCTTTTGTTCGGTGTTCCGACAACGAAGGACGAGTCTCACACTCGCAGGTACTCACAGAAGGCTCTGGTACTGGTGGGTACGAAGCCTTATGTGGGTATGTACGATCGCGTGCTGCGCGTGGTGGGTCCGCTCTTCTTCAAGGCCGGTCCGCAAGTCTTGGATGCCGTGTACGGCAACATCAAGTCGTGGTATGAGACGGTATGGCTGGAATGTTGAATATTCTAAGCTAATGTGTACATTTTGTGATGGACATGCAGGCCAGAGCTCGTTCACGACGGTATTGGCAGGCACTTATATATCGTGTAATATTCCAAAGCTACTTGATTGTGAGCATCTGGATACGACGTAAGAGTCGGAAGCTGAATCATCTCTTCACTCGCACTTTATCGCCGTGGAAGACAATAATGCCACCGACGCGCCCAATTTCGATAAAATTGAGGAAGACAACGAGAAGAACGACATATTCTGTGTGTGTGAAGTCTTACAAACTGTGATGTGCCTTGAACGATTAGATTGGAGGCGTCATGGGGAAGCATGAAGAAGATTTTTACGCCGGAGATGGAGCTCGACGAATGCATCGGCACCTTGCTGTTTTTAGAAGCGGCGGCTGAAATGGAATACGCGGCTAAGTTCAACCGAGTCGGTACTCGACGGTTCCGTGGCAGTGATGAACAGCTCGAAAGAGTCGCTTCGTTAGTCAGTCCGCATGCATTTGTGCTGATCCGGACAGAGTATGAACTCTACCAGAGAAATCCGAATGCGTACTCTTCCAAACAAATGCAGCAAGATTTGTTCGAGATATTGTCGGCGCGGACGTCGAAGCGGTATACAATTGATGCCAAGGTAAGCAGTGCCCGTGATAATGCGTGCTTTACACTTAGGTTTTAATCTTTCCAATCTTGATGATGTAGACCTACAAGTGTTCGTGCACATTCATGCGGACTCGACTCCTGCCCTGTCACCACGTGATGTTTCTACGGCGGCTCTTGATCAAGCGCAGTATAATTCCCAACTCACACATCAACCCTCGGTGGGTTGTTGCCTCTGAAGCGAATCGTCCAGTTGAAGAGTATCCTGCGGAATCCACAGTTTCGTCGAGCTACAAGGTCGCTAGTTCGCATATGCGTTCTACCACTCATGCTGTTCTAAACGGAACTACCAAGTGAAAAACGGCCATGAATATCGCAGGCCGTGTCGTGGAATCCATGATCAAACAAGGAACACCCACTTTTTTAAGATGTGTGATGCATTGTCTTCTTTTGACGAACTGGTCACGAGAGGAGAGGTTCCTGTGGTCCCAAGCACAAACGACACAGATGAAAATACCTGTGACGTGGAACGGGATATGGTGGTTCTCAAGAGAGCAATTGTATCCCGTCTACTGTTCCGTCTGGAAGTCCTGCAAGTACTTCTCCACAAACGAAGCAGACTTCGAGCTCGAAGAAAAGAACCAGTTGATTCTGAACATGACGCATCGCATCAACCTCGGGCAGTGTACGCATGCCAACCAACTGGAGGTGCAACCTGGCGAAATCCATTGCAATGTTCAGCGCGGCAATCAGGAACGATACAGCGGTGGGGATCCAGCACACTCCTGTGGCAGACATCCTGCACTATGAACTCGCAACCGGCTGATCACGATCAATTTATGATCCAGCTGGCAGAACTTCATTCGGTCGCTCCTCTGCTATTGTGAAAGCTGAGAAACGACCCGGTAAACGTTCAAACCACGCTGTTCCTGTGCGACCAATGGACAGATACCAGAAATCGGATGAGTTGGAGTCTCCGTCGGAGGTAAAATCCGTAGCGGAAGAAGTTCTGATCGACAAACATACCAGCAAAGTTCATGAAGACATACGGCTCCTCCAAGAGCGCATATCGAAGAGACTGGAACAGGCTCCCGCGTACGCTCAGCTGCCAACGCGACGAGTTGATCGACCACAATTTCCTGTGAAAGCGACATCTCCGTTCAGCTCGAGTTCGTCACTTTCAGATGATACGGCCGATGATCTATACAGGACCGTGTGCGGCGAGCTCGATTACGACGAATTCAAACGCAGAAACAAGCGATGATACTCGCGGTATCCCCGCAGTGTCTCGCTTGACATCCCGGCCCCGTCTTCCAGCATGAAAGCGAGAGATCGGGAAAATGTGGCGTCGTCGGCCAACACGAAAAACCTGCTCGAAAAGGTACCAGCTCAAGAATGGCAGATCGATCTACTTTGTCCAAAGTGTCCGAGAAGAAGCACCCAAGGAAACGTGCAGTAATTGCAGGTCATGCTGGACGTGTGCTATGAGTAACACGTTCACGAATAACAATCGAAACTGTTTTGCTGTAGAGTTGCATGTTCAATTTGCGCGATACAAATAGGCTGTCCGATAGCACGGCACGAATTGAGAGCTTTTGAAAGTGTAGAATGGAGGAGCAAGGCAGCGGTGCATATAGCGAGGCCATGACGGAAGCTGCCACTGAGAAGGAAAATGATCTGGATGTCGAGCTGACTTTAACTTTACCCCCACCCGAGTCACCAACAAATCGAACGAAAGGTGAAACAAGTCCCCGGAGTCCTAAGCGCTCACCGACCAAACAGCATGCGAACTTACTCAACATCGGTACATTTGTCATATTTGCCCTAACAAAAGTTTTGGAATCTGACGATTAATGATCTCGTGTTTCACAGATCCTACAGCTACACTAGCTGCTATCAGTGCGCGACTAGCAATTGTGGTCCCTCCAGCCGAGAGCGAAATCGCACGAATCAACCGAGAAGTACTTGCAGCGATGACGAATAGAGCAGGGAACGCTAAAAGTCACAGTCCGACAGGCCCTAAATCACCAGGACGAATGCGAGATGCACTTCCGACAATCTCAGACTCGACTTCACCTGTAAGTCCAAGCTCGAAAGTTCATGACTCCGTTGTCGCTGAAGAATGGGTGAACTTGCACCTGGGAGCGAGTGGGGGTTTCCTTCTTCCAGCAAGTGACATTACCTCAATGCTGAAAAGTCCTGGCACCGATGACGATGAGGTTGATTTTGAGGCTGAAGCTTTTGCGTTTAGAAAGGGGAGCGATGGTGGACCACTTGCACGTGCTGGGATGGATCGGTTTTCACTCTATCGCATGGGAATGCCAAAAGACCTCGTGGATCGATTGTATCGCGCGCTTTACGTGTACACGAATGGTTTTCACAACATCATTAACGAGATCGCGGCGCACTGCCCTCCGGGTGCTGAAAGTCATGTGTCCTCCAACGCATGGCTTACATTTCTGCTACTACTCGAACAGTGCGAGAACGGCAAGTACGAAATGGCAATGCTAAAGTTCAAACAAGCTGCTCAAGACGCACAGAAACGTCTGCAGGAAGGCTTTCAACAGGACAAATTAGACTTGGAAGCCCAATGGCAGATTGCAGAGAAAGCGTTGATGGAAGAAACAGCTCGTGGTACGGAAAAGAGTGAGCTGATCGGGAAGCTTGTGACGGAGACCACGGAGTCAAATATCAAGGTCAGTTTCTGTAGCTGTATTAACACTTTACTTATGCTAAATTTCCTTCTGGTAGATGGCGGAGCAACAACATCAAATTGCAGCTCAAGGTGAGCAAATTCGCCTGCTGAAGCTGGAGGTTCTGGTTCATGAAGATGAGGAGAAAAAGCTGAACGAGTTTCTCGACGACACTCGACGGGACTACGAAGTCGCCAATTCGGAACGTCTGAATGCGCTATCAGAGCGGTTTGCACTGGACGAGGAGATTCGGAAGTTGTCAGCTCAATTGGAGCGTGTCGAGACGGAGAAGGCAAACTATGCCAAGAGAATGCACGAAACGCTGTTTATGAATCAAGCGCTGCGAGCGACGAACGATCAGTTGAAACTAGACGCGGTGGTTCTAGGAATGGAGAAAGCCAAAGTGGTCGCTGAAAAACAGGGCTTGCAAGAGCACATTGACCAGGCTCGGATCGAGATCGGCCAACTTCAAGACGTGAAATTGAAGGTGGACAGGGAACTGCTTGAAAATCAACGGAAGCAAGGACACCTTGAAGCTCGGCTACAGACAATGAAGGAGCAGTACGAAATCGAAGTGGAGCACAGTGTAAAGCACCAGCAACAGATACTGAGGTTGACAGCACAGATCGACGAGGAAAAGGTCGAGACTGGGGTCCTTGAAGCGAAATGCAATCTGTTGGTAGCGGAGAAGCAGGTTACTGGCATGCGAGCACAAGATAAACTGCGCATTGAGAGGCTTCTCAATCAGAAAATGGACTTGGAAGCCACTGTTGAAGCAAACAAGCTCGATCGAAAGAGAGACGAAGAGCAGATCCACAGTCTTCGGACGTCGTTAGAGGCGCTGGATGCTGAAATGCAACACTCGAAGCGCGTTTACTCTGCGGGACAACAGGCGTTTTTGCATGCCGAGCGGACCTCTGAGCAGCTTCGACTACACACTCAAGAGCTAGAGAAAAACTACGAAAAGGCCAAGAAGAAGTACGTGTTGTCATTAAACTGTTCGTGAGTCCGTCGTGTCTAACCATGTAGTGTGCGATTGTGTGTATGATCTAGCGTGGCGTCATTGAAAGAGCGATTTAAGATGTACGATGCGACTGCAAAGGAGCAGATCACCAAACTGGAGGTGGAAGTCAAAGTAGCAAACGCACAACTCCGAGAAATTACCTACGTGAACAAGGACAACGTTGCGCGAATCGAGCAGCTTGCAAAGTCGTTGTCGGTGTCCGAGAAATAATCAACGGTGCTGCAAACCCGCATTCAGGAATCGCAAAAGCACGTTGTGGAGCTTCAGACGGAGAAAGAGGATCTGCAACGCAACAAAACCGAGTTGGTGCTTGCCAACTCGACGTCGAAGAATACGCTCACTCGGTTCATCCTTTCGCTTCAAAACATGCTGGCGCTCGTCAAGCTTGACGAGTTCCCGCTTGATGAAGCGATACGCGAACTGCTGCAAATGGTTAAGGACACTTTTGGAGAGGAACTGCACCTTGACAATATTCTAGCCGAAGATGACAAGCCTGTGGATATGGAGCTAGAGGTTCAAGAAGACGTCACAGAAGAAGAGCGTGGGAGTCGACAGCGAATCGCTGCAGCTCGCCGCAAAGGAATCATCAGAATTGAGGGCGAAGACGACGATGAAGGTGATGCAGAAGCTGATGCTGAGCAAATATCTTCACCACGCGAGGTTGTGCGTATGAGTCGATTCAGGAAGAGCAAGCTCGATCACCTGGTGAACAAACTTCAGCGAGACGTTGTCCTCAAAGTAGAGTTCATCACAAACCTGGAAACTGTAGTGTGTGAGCAAATGCGTCAGATATCGCATCTGAACACCACCACCAAGTAGCAAGCTCGTGTCATCATGCTGTACGAATGCCATAAAGGTATGCTGCAGTCGGATCTGGAAACGACAGCAGATATCCTGCTCGACGTTCGGGACGGGAAGCAAGCGGTGGAATTCACGCTAGAACAAGTTCGCATCGACAAGGAGCTCCAGACTAACCGCGCCTTCCAGGCCGAAGTCACCTTGGCCGCATTGCGACGCGAGTTCGATAAGCAAGTCATTGCTAACGAGGACCTGATGGGCAAAATCTGGCGGAAACACGAGTACGACTTGTACATGATTTCACTGCGGCGCAACAAAGAAGTTCAAGCTACTGTCATGGTCGCTGACGAGAACAGTCAGACGCTGGTTCCTCAGCGAAACCCTGCGCTGGAGCGTCCACGAGTGACGTCTTTGTTGATATCCGCGGATGCTGCTGCGGCAACCGAGTCTCTGCTGCAAAAGATCAGCAGAGCAACACGAGAGCTGCTTCCTGGAGTTGCTGATGAAATGGATCTTCATTTTGCAGCGGAGAAGCCGAATCGATCCTCGAAACACCATCAAAGCAAGCAAAGCCTGGTAAGACCTCTCATGTCAAGTCCACGTACCAGCCGTACGCAGCTTCGAGCCGAACCCAGTCAAGAAGGAGGCAGACGCAGACAACGTGGCAAGCACCAAACCACCAACTGCACAGAAGTAGGAAAATCTACGCTCCCGCTACTGGACGACAAAAATGCTGGCGCTGCATCGTCCCCAACGCAGATCATCCGCCACACGAACGAGTTTGGTAAGCAGCAAAACGTTCTCTTGTCGCCAACCCGCCCACCTTTTTCAATGAAACCCCAGCAAGCCGCGCCGCCAATGTACCAGCGATATCTCCGCACCCACTAGCACCTCAGAGTCCGGGATTACGCAAATCAAAGCCTCGGAAGCTGAACCCTGACAAACGCCTCCCATTCAACCACGTACAGCTCGATTCCCAATACGAAGAGCGAGTTGAATCCAGCGAACCCAACGGGCGCCAATCAAGTCCACGCTCCATCACTCTACCAACTTCTCATCGCTCTTCACCTCCAAGTAGTGAAAGCACTTTACGCTACAACCGAAGCTTTTTACGTGCTGGAATGGAAGTTCTCCGCAATGCCGGATCGAGTGGCAGTCCACTGATGTACCCCGACGACGACAACGAATCTGCAGCATCTTCAAACAACAGTAGCAATGAAGAAGAAGACGACGATTTAGTGGGAAGCCCCAGTCGGTTAGCAAAGACGGTGAGCGGATTCAACCGCGATCGACTGGCCCAACACGAAGCTGCGTGGCAAGTTGAGCATCTCTCGCCTCGCCGATGGATCACAAACGAAGGCCCAAACTCGCGAAATGAAATGACAAGAGGCTCTGAGGTGGATTCCGAGCTGCTGGTGCAGGACCAACAGTCTCCTTTCGCACCTGCAGTGCTGTACCCCATATCACCCAATCAATAACGGTACATTGACGTTTGACATCCATGTCATCCGAGAGACCCACTTCACTGTTGCTTTCTTGGAGACGTGGTGCTTTTGACTTACAAGAGTGACCGACCTATTGCCATCTTCTTCCAGTTGAAAACGCGTCACAAACTGGTTCTTTGGGACCGAATCTATTCGTCAAAGCTGCAAAGAAGCATTGGTGACGAAAATGAATATTTTGGACAAAGTCCTGACCTTCATTCGGAACCCCACGAATATGGTGACGGCAAAATTTTCAGAGCATTTGCAGGCCCACGAAGTCTGACGGTGAAGTCAATGACAGCTTCGTCGCTTACAACCCTCGGGGAGGCTTTCTGGAAAAGCGCTAGCACCTGGGCAAAGAGTGGCGATAGCACTGTCACCGTCACGTTTGAGAGTGTCGCAAGGATGATGTGAGCGTGAATACCATGTCAGGGGAGACAAGATTGACGAGGTGAAAGTCAATTCTGCCACCAGCGTAACGTGGGTCTCAAATGTGACGGTGTTGGGAGGCAAGACACTGTACTTGGATCGATAGCGATCTGGTTTCTTGGGCATTCCAGGAAGTGGTGCTACTCTGGGTACCGCATTCAGCAGCATTGGTCGCGTGGACAATCTCTGCGGGGGGTCCGTATTTCCTCATTTCTCACAGCTCCTTCATTCTGAGTGATATTTTATCACGGCAGGCTCGTGGTGACTGGCACTGTCAGATGTGCCATTAGCGCTGAGGTCAGCAATTGCCTGTCGCGAAACACCAATCGAGCAAGTTTTCAAGCAGCCACAAGAAGCCTTCACGAGAACTGGACTTCTTGGTGCTAATGCTCAGCTCAATGGCAAGTGCAAGGCAAACATTACACCACATGCCAGCATTGACATGTAATAGCCAGCACTACCGTATCGGCGCCTTCTTGATACAGCAAAAGTCTGCACATTATCATTCCCTACTCATTTATGGGCTTTTATCCACAAAAGCTGCACTACAGGTATTATAATTACTATGCCGACTCGACATACTCTCGATTTTATCGGTAATCTAACTAATAGGGGTGTCAGAATTACTAAATTCACCACGGAAATGACATGTCATTTCGCGGGCAAATAACATGTTATTTAAAGGCGCTCCCTACGTTCACGAATTATCTTACATAGAACGGCCTTTACTGCAACTTTAGCGCAATTTGCCAGCAACAGCAGCAACATAAGCGACTATGTCACCCTGCCCTAAACCTGATAACCCTGGGTGGAACGGGTAAATGTCGAGGTTTAGCACCCCGCGCGAAGACTTCGCTTCGCACGTCGATGGTAAACCTCTCTGTCCAAGCCCGCTAGGCTTCACCCTAGTCTTGCAGCGCTACGCGTTGCGCTTAATCTCGCCGGCCTTCGGCCGGCGACTTTGGTGGTTAGGTCAATTATGTTCGGTTTATGTAAGATAATTGGTGAACGCAGCCACTTCCTTATTTAAATGTGAAATGACATGTTATTTTAAAGTTTCCTCCATGCCGAGGAATCTCATAGAGAAGTTAGGTTGTACACGCACTTACAACCTTCACGTCGGCCCACCATCTTCTTTTCAGCTTACCGCACGTCAAGTGAGGTAAATCCCGGTGTAGCGTGTTGGGGTTGATTGCACTTGTCCTCACAGCCGTAAGTGTTGACTGGGGCACCTTGTTGTCGCGGATCCAGTTGGTGGATGGCCTTGATGCAGCCGGGTATGTGGCTCGTTAGCCACGTCGTAATAAGCTGGGCGTAGTGGTCCTCCACTTTGATCCAGTCCGTCTTGTCGTCGCCGATCAGGGCGAGCACGCCCATAATCTTCACATGCACAATGAAGCCCATGAGCCACTGCTTAGTTCCGATCTCCTCCCGAGCTTTGTAGTCGTCAATAGACAGATGCACCATCTAGTTTCCGGTTGATGCGCTGCACTTTCTGCATGTCTAGATACAGGAAGTCAGGGTTAAAGCGTGCACGTGTACCCAAGACTTGAAAGACACGAGAGCAACTTACTGTTTCTGTATGGTGGAACTCAATGACGAAGCACACAGTCC
>JAAKBD010000183.1:0-11967 GCA_012656105.1 Phytophthora syringae | reverse complement strand
TTCAGCAGCGTCACTTTGAAGACCAAGAACTTGAGTTTGAAAACGCGCACATGACTCAGGCAGAACCTCGACGCGCTGAACCCGCGGACCGGCGGGCTCTCGGACGCGCCCAAGACGAGTCTGGCGCACCTGACGCTGCCTCATTGCAACAACCAGGAAGAGGGTGACACGCAGTTCATCGTGCGCCCCGAGGCAGATCTGACGAGTACGTTGCAGTCTCTTTTAATGCTCCATGGCTTTCCACCTCTGCTAACTAGAGACTGATCTTGGTTTTTGCAACAGGCGCGAGCTTTTGTTCGGTGTTCCGACAACGAAGGACGAGTCTCACACTCGCAGGTACTCACAGAAGGCTCTGGTACTGGTGGGTACGAAGCCTTATGTGGGTATGTACGATCGCGTGCTGCGCGTGGTGGGTCCGCTCTTCTTCAAGGCCGGTCCGCAAGTCTTGGATGCCGTGTACGGCAACATCAAGTCGTGGTATGAGACGGTATGGCTGGAATGTTGAATATTCTAAGCTAATGTGTACATTTTGTGATGGACATGCAGGCCAGAGCTCGTTCACGACGGTATTGGCAGGCACTTATATATCGTGTAATATTCCAAAGCTACTTGATTGTGAGCATCTGGATACGACGTAAGAGTCGGAAGCTGAATCATCTCTTCACTCGCACTTTATCGCCGTGGAAGACAATAATGCCACCGACGCGCCCAATTTCGATAAAATTGAGGAAGACAACGAGAAGAACGACATATTCTGTGTGTGTGAAGTCTTACAAACTGTGATGTGCCTTGAACGATTAGATTGGAGGCGTCATGGGGAAGCATGAAGAAGATTTTTACGCCGGAGATGGAGCTCGACGAATGCATCGGCACCTTGCTGTTTTTAGAAGCGGCGGCTGAAATGGAATACGCGGCTAAGTTCAACCGAGTCGGTACTCGACGGTTCCGTGGCAGTGATGAACAGCTCGAAAGAGTCGCTTCGTTAGTCAGTCCGCATGCATTTGTGCTGATCCGGACAGAGTATGAACTCTACCAGAGAAATCCGAATGCGTACTCTTCCAAACAAATGCAGCAAGATTTGTTCGAGATATTGTCGGCGCGGACGTCGAAGCGGTATACAATTGATGCCAAGGTAAGCAGTGCCCGTGATAATGCGTGCTTTACACTTAGGTTTTAATCTTTCCAATCTTGATGATGTAGACCTACAAGTGTTCGTGCACATTCATGCGGACTCGACTCCTGCCCTGTCACCACGTGATGTTTCTACGGCGGCTCTTGATCAAGCGCAGTATAATTCCCAACTCACACATCAACCCTCGGTGGGTTGTTGCCTCTGAAGCGAATCGTCCAGTTGAAGAGTATCCTGCGGAATCCACAGTTTCGTCGAGCTACAAGGTCGCTAGTTCGCATATGCGTTCTACCACTCATGCTGTTCTAAACGGAACTACCAAGTGAAAAACGGCCATGAATATCGCAGGCCGTGTCGTGGAATCCATGATCAAACAAGGAACACCCACTTTTTTAAGATGTGTGATGCATTGTCTTCTTTTGACGAACTGGTCACGAGAGGAGAGGTTCCTGTGGTCCCAAGCACAAACGACACAGATGAAAATACCTGTGACGTGGAACGGGATATGGTGGTTCTCAAGAGAGCAATTGTATCCCGTCTACTGTTCCGTCTGGAAGTCCTGCAAGTACTTCTCCACAAACGAAGCAGACTTCGAGCTCGAAGAAAAGAACCAGTTGATTCTGAACATGACGCATCGCATCAACCTCGGGCAGTGTACGCATGCCAACCAACTGGAGGTGCAACCTGGCGAAATCCATTGCAATGTTCAGCGCGGCAATCAGGAACGATACAGCGGTGGGGATCCAGCACACTCCTGTGGCAGACATCCTGCACTATGAACTCGCAACCGGCTGATCACGATCAATTTATGATCCAGCTGGCAGAACTTCATTCGGTCGCTCCTCTGCTATTGTGAAAGCTGAGAAACGACCCGGTAAACGTTCAAACCACGCTGTTCCTGTGCGACCAATGGACAGATACCAGAAATCGGATGAGTTGGAGTCTCCGTCGGAGGTAAAATCCGTAGCGGAAGAAGTTCTGATCGACAAACATACCAGCAAAGTTCATGAAGACATACGGCTCCTCCAAGAGCGCATATCGAAGAGACTGGAACAGGCTCCCGCGTACGCTCAGCTGCCAACGCGACGAGTTGATCGACCACAATTTCCTGTGAAAGCGACATCTCCGTTCAGCTCGAGTTCGTCACTTTCAGATGATACGGCCGATGATCTATACAGGACCGTGTGCGGCGAGCTCGATTACGACGAATTCAAACGCAGAAACAAGCGATGATACTCGCGGTATCCCCGCAGTGTCTCGCTTGACATCCCGGCCCCGTCTTCCAGCATGAAAGCGAGAGATCGGGAAAATGTGGCGTCGTCGGCCAACACGAAAAAACCTGCTCGAAAAGGTACCAGCTCAAGAATGGCAGATCGATCTACTTTGTCCAAAGTGTCCGAGAAGAAGCACCCAAGGAAACGTGCAGTAATTGCAGGTCATGCTGGACGTGTGCTATGAGTAACACGTTCACGAATAACAATCGAAACTGTTTTGCTGTAGAGTTGCATGTTCAATTTGCGCGATACAAATAGGCTGTCCGATAGCACGGCACGAATTGAGAGCTTTTGAAAGTGTAGAATGGAGGAGCAAGGCAGCGGTGCATATAGCGAGGCCATGACGGAAGCTGCCACTGAGAAGGAAAATGATCTGGATGTCGAGCTGACTTTAACTTTACCCCCACCCGAGTCACCAACAAATCGAACGAAAGGTGAAACAAGTCCCCGGAGTCCTAAGCGCTCACCGACCAAACAGCATGCGAACTTACTCAACATCGGTACATTTGTCATATTTGCCCTAACAAAAGTTTTGGAATCTGACGATTAATGATCTCGTGTTTCACAGATCCTACAGCTACACTAGCTGCTATCAGTGCGCGACTAGCAATTGTGGTCCCTCCAGCCGAGAGCGAAATCGCACGAATCAACCGAGAAGTACTTGCAGCGATGACGAATAGAGCAGGGAACGCTAAAAGTCACAGTCCGACAGGCCCTAAATCACCAGGACGAATGCGAGATGCACTTCCGACAATCTCAGACTCGACTTCACCTGTAAGTCCAAGCTCGAAAGTTCATGACTCCGTTGTCGCTGAAGAATGGGTGAACTTGCACCTGGGAGCGAGTGGGGTTTCCTTCTTCCAGCAAGTGACATTACCTCAATGCTGAAAAGTCCTGGCACCGATGACGATGAGGTTGATTTTGAGGCTGAAGCTTTTGCGTTTAGAAAGGGGAGCGATGGTGGACCACTTGCACGTGCTGGGATGGATCGGTTTTCACTCTATCGCATGGGTATGCCAAAAGACCTCGTGGATCGATTGTATCGCGCGCTTTACGTGTACACGAATGGTTTTCACAACATCATTAACGAGATCGCGGCGCACTGTCCTCCGGGTGCTGAAAGTCATGTGTCCTCCAACGCATGGCTTACATTTCTGCTACTACTCGAACAGTGCGAGAACGGCAAGTACGAAATGGCAATGCTAAAGTTCAAACAAGCTGCTCAAGACGCACAGAAACGTCTGCAGGAAGGCTTTCAACAGGACAAATTAGACTTGGAAGCCCAATGGCAGATTGCAGAGAAAGCGTTGATGGAAGAAACAGCTCGTGGTACGGAAAAGAGTGAGCTGATCGGGAAGCTTGTGACGGAGACCACGGAGTCAAATATCAAGGTCAGTTTCTGTAGCTGTATTAACACTTTACTTATGCTAAATTTCCTTCTGGTAGATGGCGGAGCAACAACATCAAATTGCAGCTCAAGGTGAGCAAATTCGCCTGCTGAAGCTGGAGGTTCTGGTTCATGAAGATGAGGAGAAAAAGCTGAACGAGTTTCTCGACGACACTCGACGGGACTACGAAGTCGCCAATTCGGAACGTCTGAATGCGCTATCAGAGCGGTTTGCACTGGACGAGGAGATTCGGAAGTTGTCAGCTCAATTGGAGCGTGTCGAGACGGAGAAGGCAAACTATGCCAAGAGAATGCACGAAACGCTGTTTATGAATCAAGCGCTGCGAGCGACGAACGATCAGTTGAAACTAGACGCGGTGGTTCTAGGAATGGAGAAAGCCAAAGTGGTCGCTGAAAAACAGGGCTTGCAAGAGCACATTGACCAGGCTCGGATCGAGATCGGCCAACTTCAAGACGTGAAATTGAAGGTGGACAGGGAACTGCTTGAAAATCAACGGAAGCAAGGACACCTTGAAGCTCGGCTACAGACAATGAAGGAGCAGTACGAAATCGAAGTGGAGCACAGTGTAAAGCACCAGCAACAGATACTGAGGTTGACAGCACAGATCGACGAGGAAAAGGTCGAGACTGGGGTCCTTGAAGCGAAATGCAATCTGTTGGTAGCGGAGAAGCAGGTTACTGGCATGCGAGCACAAGATAAACTGCGCATTGAGAGGCTTCTCAATCAGAAAATGGACTTGGAAGCCACTGTTGAAGCAAACAAGCTCGATCGAAAGAGAGACGAAGAGCAGATCCACAGTCTTCGGACGTCGTTAGAGGCGCTGGATGCTGAAATGCAACACTCGAAGCGCGTTTACTCTGCGGGACAACAGGCGTTTTTGCATGCCGAGCGGACCTCTGAGCAGCTTCGACTACACACTCAAGAGCTAGAGAAAAACTACGAAAAGGCCAAGAAGAAGTACGTGTTGTCATTAAACTGTTCGTGAGTCCGTCGTGTCTAACCATGTAGTGTGCGATTGTGTGTATGATCTAGCGTGGCGTCATTGAAAGAGCGATTTAAGATGTACGATGCGACTGCAAAGGAGCAGATCACCAAACTGGAGGTGGAAGTCAAAGTAGCAAACGCACAACTCCGAGAAATTACCTACGTGAACAAGGACAACGTTGCGCGAATCGAGCAGCTTGCAAAGTCGTTGTCGGTGTCCGAGAAATAATCAACGGTGCTGCAAACCCGCATTCAGGAATCGCAAAAGCACGTTGTGGAGCTTCAGACGGAGAAAGAGGATCTGCAACGCAACAAAACCGAGTTGGTGCTTGCCAACTCGACGTCGAAGAATACGCTCACTCGGTTCATCCTTTCGCTTCAAAACATGCTGGCGCTCGTCAAGCTTGACGAGTTCCCGCTTGATGAAGCGATACGCGAACTGCTGCAAATGGTTAAGGACACTTTTGGAGAGGAACTGCACCTTGACAATATTCTAGCCGAAGATGACAAGCCTGTGGATATGGAGCTAGAGGTTCAAGAAGACGTCACAGAAGAAGAGCGTGGGAGTCGACAGCGAATCGCTGCAGCTCGCCGCAAAGGAATCATCAGAATTGAGGGCGAAGACGACGATGAAGGTGATGCAGAAGCTGATGCTGAGCAAATATCTTCACCACGCGAGGTTGTGCGTATGAGTCGATTCAGGAAGAGCAAGCTCGATCACCTGGTGAACAAACTTCAGCGAGACGTTGTCCTCAAAGTAGAGTTCATCACAAACCTGGAAACTGTAGTGTGTGAGCAAATGCGTCAGATATCGCATCTGAACACCACCACCAAGTAGCAAGCTCGTGTCATCATGCTGTACGAATGCCATAAAGGTATGCTGCAGTCGGATCTGGAAACGACAGCAGATATCCTGCTCGACGTTCGGGACGGGAAGCAAGCGGTGGAATTCACGCTAGAACAAGTTCGCATCGACAAGGAGCTCCAGACTAACCGCGCCTTCCAGGCCGAAGTCACCTTGGCCGCATTGCGACGCGAGTTCGATAAGCAAGTCATTGCTAACGAGGACCTGATGGGCAAAATCTGGCGGAAACACGAGTACGACTTGTACATGATTTCACTGCGGCGCAACAAAGAAGTTCAAGCTACTGTCATGGTCGCTGACGAGAACAGTCAGACGCTGGTTCCTCAGCGAAACCCTGCGCTGGAGCGTCCACGAGTGACGTCTTTGTTGATATCCGCGGATGCTGCTGCGGCAACCGAGTCTCTGCTGCAAAAGATCAGCAGAGCAACACGAGAGCTGCTTCCTGGAGTTGCTGATGAAATGGATCTTCATTTTGCAGCGGAGAAGCCGAATCGATCCTCGAAACACCATCAAAGCAAGCAAAGCCTGGTAAGACCTCTCATGTCAAGTCCACGTACCAGCCGTACGCAGCTTCGAGCCGAACCCAGTCAAGAAGGAGGCAGACGCAGACAACGTGGCAAGCACCAAACCACCAACTGCACAGAAGTAGGAAAATCTACGCTCCCGCTACTGGACGACAAAAATGCTGGCGCTGCATCGTCCCCAACGCAGATCATCCGCCACACGAACGAGTTTGGTAAGCAGCAAAACGTTCTCTTGTCGCCAACCCGCCCACCTTTTTCAATGAAACCCCAGCAAGCCGCGCCGCCAATGTACCAGCGATATCTCCGCACCCACTAGCACCTCAGAGTCCGGGATTACGCAAATCAAAGCCTCGGAAGCTGAACCCTGACAAACGCCTCCCATTCAACCACGTACAGCTCGATTCCCAATACGAAGAGCGAGTTGAATCCAGCGAACCCAACGGGCGCCAATCAAGTCCACGCTCCATCACTCTACCAACTTCTCATCGCTCTTCACCTCCAAGTAGTGAAAGCACTTTACGCTACAACCGAAGCTTTTTACGTGCTGGAATGGAAGTTCTCCGCAATGCCGGATCGAGTGGCAGTCCACTGATGTACCCCGACGACGACAACGAATCTGCAGCATCTTCAAACGCCAGTAGCAATGAAGAAGAAGACGACGATTTAGTGGGAAGCCCCAGTCGGTTAGCAAAGACGGTGAGCGGATTCAACCGCGATCGACTGGCCCAACACGAAGCTGCGTGGCAAGTTGAGCATCTCTCGCCTCGCCGATGGATCACAAACGAAGGCCCAAACTCGCGAAATGAAATGACAAGAGGCTCTGAGGTGGATTCCGAGCTGCTGGTGCAGGACCAACAGTCTCCTTTCGCACCTGCAGTGCTGTACCCCATATCACCCAATCAATAACGGTACATTGACGTTTGACATCCATGTCATCCGAGAGACCCACTTCACTGTTGCTTTCTTGGAGACGTGGTGCTTTTGACTTACAAGAGTGACCGACCTATTGCCATCTTCTTCCAGTTGAAAACGCGTCACAAACTGGCCGAATCTGTTCGTCAAAGCTGCAAAGAAGCATTGGTGACGAAAATGAATATTTTGGACAAAGTCTGACCTTCATTCGGAACCCCACGAATATGGTGACGGCAAAATTTTCAGAGCATTTGCAGGCCCACGAAGTCTGACGGTGAAGTCAATGACAGCTTCGTCGCTTACAACCCTCGGGGAGGCTTTCTGGAAAAGCGCTAGCACCTGGGCAAAGAGTGGCGATAGCACTGTCACCGTCACGTTTGAGAGTGTCGCAAGGATGATGTGAGCGTGAATACCATGTCAGGGGAGACAAGATTGACGAGGTGAAAGTCAATTCTGCCACCAGCGTAACGTGGGTCTCAAATGTGACGGTGTTGGGAGGCAAGACACTGTACTTGGATCGATAGCGATCTGGTTTCTTGGGCATTCCAGGAAGTGGTGCTACTCTGGGTACCGCATTCAGCAGCATTGGTCGCGTGGACAATCTCTGCGGGGGGTCCGTATTTCCTCATTTCTCACAGCTCCTTCATTCTGAGTGATATTTTATCACGGCAGGCTCGTGGTGACTGGCACTGTCAGATGTGCCATTAGCGCTGAGGTCAGCAATTGCCTGTCGCGAAACACCAATCGAGCAAGTTTTCAAGCAGCCACAAGAAGCCTTCACGAGAACTGGACTTCTTGGTGCTAATGCTCAGCTCAATGGCAAGTGCAAGGCAAACATTACACCACATGCCAGCATTGACATGTAATAGCCAGCACTACCGTATCGGCGCCTTCTTAGATACAGCAAAAGTCTGCACATTATCATTCCCTACTCATTTATGGGCTTTTATCCACAAAAGCTGCACTACAGGTATTATAATTACTATGCCGACTCGACATACTCCCGATTTTATCAGTAATCTAACTAATAGGGGTGTCAGAATTACTAAATTCACCACGGAAATGACATGTCATTTCGCGGGCAAATAACATGTTATTTAAAGGCGCTCCCTACGTTCACCAATTATCTTACATAGAACGGCCTTTACTGCAACTTTAGCGCAATTTGCCAGCAACAGCAGCAACATAAGCGACTATGTCACCCTGCCCTAAACCTGATAACCCTGGGTGAAACGGGTAAATGTCGAGGTTTAGCACCCCGCGCGAAGACTTCGCTTCGCACGTCGATGGTAAACCTCTCTGTCCAAGCCCGCTAGGCTTCACCCTAGTCTTGCAGCGCTACGCGTTGCGCTTAATCTCGCCGGCCTTCGGCCGGCGACTTTGGTGGTTAGGTCAATTATGTTCGGTTTATGTAATATAATTGGTGAACGCAGCCACTTCCTTATTTAAATGTGAAATGACATGTTATTTTAAAGTTTCCTCCATGCCGAGGAATCTCATAGAGAAGTTAGGTTGTACACGCACTTACAACCTTCACGTCGGCCCACCATCTTCTTTTCAGCTTACCGCACGTCAAGTGAGGTAAATCCCAGTGTAGCGTGTTGGGGTTGATTGCACTTGTCCTCACAGCCGTAAGTGTTGTCTGGGGCACCTTGTTGTCGCGGATCCAGTTGGTGGATGGCCTTGATGCAGCCAGGTATGTGGCTCGTTAGCCACGTCGTAATAAGCTGGGCGTAGTGGTCCTCCACTTTGATCCAGTCCGTCTTGTCGTCGCCGATCAGGGCGAGCACGCCCATAATCTTCACATGCACAATGAAGCCCATGAGCCACTGCTTAGTTCCGATCTCCTCCCGAGCTTTGTAGTCGTCAATAGACAGATGCACCATCTAGTTTCCGGTTGATGCGCTGCGCTTTCTGCATGTCTAGATACAGGAAGTCAGGGTTAAAGCGTGCACGTGTACCCAAGACTTGAAAGACACGAGAGCAACATACTGTTTCTGTATGGTGGGACTCAATGACGAAGCACACAGTCCCGGATGTGAGTAGTCGCGCCTAGATCTTGTTTTCATTTAGGCCCCGTCAGTCTGGCAGGGACGATGGCCTAGTTGTGACAACAAGCGAGGCGTTCACCGTGAAGGTTGTCGATTCCGCGTATGATGTATTTTTGGCGAAATATGACATGTCATTTATATTGATATCACCCACCTCTGGAGGTGGGTTATATCGGAATGACATGTCATTTATACAGAAAATGACATGTCATATCGGGGCAAAATGACATGTTATTTCTGTGGGACTTTTTCTAATTCTGACACCCTAATGCCGCGCTTCACACGGGAAGCTCTGGATTAGCTGCGGTTTTGAAACACCCCTCAAGCAACATTCATCTGGTTTGGATGTTACCCGTTCATTTTATTTATCCGATCTCCACCGGTTATCTACTACCAGAGGTTCCACATCTAGCTCTTACCACTTTAATAGATTAATCATTTAAATACATCTAGCACGCTGATTGAGTTTTGGAGTGAATCGCACGCCTTTTGGGTCTGTTCTGGGAAAGTCGTTCTGACATAACACGTTAATCTATTATTACAGTTAGTTTGGGCTCCAAGATGAAATAAATGTATTAAAAACTATTTTAGGCTGCTATTGCGTATTAAGTACTTACGTATAGAAGTAAGTTTGGGAAGGAGTCGCAACCATGGAGAAACTCTGGAATAAATCCAGAGAATTTAAGAAAGTTGTTCGAAAAATACTTTACCAGTGTGTTGCACGTACAGGGATAGCCGCACTAGCCACCTTCTTGCTTCATAAGAAGAGAATCGGGTAAAAATGTTGACCATCACAACTGAAAGGCTACTCCAAACCGAGGGCCAGCCTTGTCTGCTCCCATTGGCGGACCCGCTGTGGCGAGCAGCTGTCGATGTTTTTACTTGAATGTTGCGCTCCTCCAAGCCTCATTCTCCAAATCGACGTTCAAGCATCAAGTCGGGTTTCACTACATTTAATATTCAAACCAGCATGGTGTCGACAGGAGATGGGTATCACGTCGTTCTGTCGCCCGACCCCACCGGCCCAACTCGAGGGAGTGAAACATATACTACTTATGGCGTATCACAGTGCGCAATGGTATGCCAAACGATCGATCCACCTACGACCGCCCTACCACCAACACCACCGATCACACTCAAGATGGCACTTGACGTGTTACAGCGCGATGAGCAGCATGCGGTAGTTATTAACAAGATCATCCTCGCCATCCTCTCGTTCAGTAATTCGTCTCAGCGATGTTCCTTCACATTCCGACCACGAGCCTGTTTCAACAGCATTACGGGGTTTTCTCGACGCTCGCGACGTCAGGAAGTGACGCCATCACGGACCAGTCCCCGTCAAGTTCACCAATATTGTAACTATCCCCGACATTTTCGACTGGCTCAAAGACACTTTCACTCCCCAGGTTTTCGTTACTACCGACTACAATGGAGCTGCTCTGCCGACGGATCAATGGGGTCGAATTGCTACGTTCAGCAAGGTGCTCGGTGCTGTTCATTTTGAAGTGACGTACATGGAAGCAGGAGACTGCGACACCCCATTGTCTCTCCTTGATATATACACGACTTGCTTTGACGAGTCACAGACCACCACGGAGGAGTTTTTCATCGGGTTTGAAACGAACGTGTCTGTAGCTACCGCACTACTGACCGACAAGAAAGACAGTGGAAGTTGGTTGAACTCATCGACATCACAGCTTCTCATCACTGTTATCACGCTCAACGGACAACTCTCGGGGTACGCAGTGACGAAGTTGCAGTTTGATTTCAAGGACGGAGGGTACATTAAGCCCAGCGCTTCAACGACAGCCACACTGTTGGACCAATATCCGTCCAGTACTCCGATCATACTTGACGTTCTTACAGTTTTGTGGTTTTCGTGGATTTTGTTTTCTACGATCATTTCGAATTCAGACAGAAGGAAATGGACCTGGACGTTTCCAGATAAATGGTCCGTGGTTGACTACTGCAGGGGCCCAATCGTCTACTTGTTCTACATCACGGTGCTTGTCACACAAACTATCATGATGAACTCCGATTTCAGACGCAACCTTACGAGGATCGGAGAGGGTGGACCGATTGATGGTGAAGACACTGACACTCTGAAATCCGTAACAAGGTCTTTTGGGCTAATCGCCAGCCTGACAGTCTCGCTGAGGCTTCTTGCTACCACTGCGGTTTTAGTGCTTGGGCTGGGTATTCTCAATGCTTCTCGTGACTATATTGGACTAAGCACTCTGACGCGAACGTTGCTGGGTGCCTTTCGAACTTTCGTACCACTTTCCGTGATATTTGCTATCGTTTTTGTGGCGTTTTCAGCCGCTGGTACCGTGCTGTTTGGTGATCGTGTCCAAGAGTTCTCGACATTTCTGAAGGCGATGAAAACGTGCATGAACATGATCTGTGGTGACTTTGACTTCGATATTATTCAGGACATTGACTACTCAGTCGTGTACTACTGGGCCTACATGACAATGGGAACATTTGTGCTGTTGAACATTGTGCTTGCCATCGTTAACGATGCCTACCAAGAACAGAAAAAGGAGACTTACGAGAATTGTTGGAAGTTTAGCCGGTTGGCCGACAATCTGCTTCGTCAGTGGCTAGCAAGCGTGCGTGACCTGCTATGTTCTCCCAAAGTAGTGTTTTGGGGCAGGATCCGACCTGAAGAAGTGCAAACGATGATCAGCGATACGCTATCATGCGAGGAGACGAGTAGTGCCCAATTGGAATGGTCTGCAGATGCTTTAAAGGACTGGTTCCCCGATGCTACCATGGAAGAATGTGAGGCTACAGAGGCGTACCTCGCAAAAGAGCAC